>PVKS010016807.1:0-43690 GCA_004027875.1 Aplodontia rufa
ACAGGAACACTAGCACACTGTTGGGGGAATTGCAGCTGGTCTAGCCACTCTGGAAAGCATTGTAGACACTCCTCAAAAAGTTAAGGTTGGATCCACCATATGACCCAGCTATCCCTCTTCTGGGTTAGAATCAGCATATTACAATGACACAGCAAAATCTGTGTCCATAGCAGCTTAATTTACAATAGCTAAATTATGGAACCAACCCAGATGCCCCTGACTGAATGAAAGTATCCCAAAACTCTCTGTGTGTGTGTGTGTGTGTGTGTGTGTGTGTGTGTGTATGTGTGTGTGTGTGTGCACGCGCAGACAGATAGGTATAGATAAATATAGATATATAGAGATGTATAGGGATATATACACACACTGGAATTCTACTTAGCTATTATAAACATTGCTATTTCATCCATTGAAGGTAAATGGATGGCATTGGAAGAAATCATACTGAACAAAGTTAGCCAAACTCAGAGTCAAGGGCCAAATGTTTTCCCTAATTTGTGTAGGCTGGACCTAAACCAGGGCTTGGGAGTAAGGTAGACAAACTCATGTATTAGATCCATAGGACAAAAATGCAATAAATTATTATTTATGAGATACAGTTGCAAGATACCACATAAGATATTTGAATAAGATATACCGCACGCCTGTATAAAAATGTAAATGTTTAATCCTATTGTCAACTATTTTGAAGAAAAACAATGGATGATAGGAAGGGAGAAGAGGAAATGCTGGAATTGAGATAAAACAATGTATATTCCAAGCATTTATAAGTAGGTCACTGTATATAATATATATATATATATATATGTAAGCAATATTTTTTCTGTAAGGGAATTTTTTATTTTCATTCAAGATTTTCAGCATATTTGGTTTTACTAGATCTTGTCTTTGTTTTCATGAAGGAAGTCTTCAAAAATCTTCAAAGGATTTGAGGTGTTCAGCTAGATAAAGGGTGCAGGAGACTCTGAATCTTTGAGGGGAGTGGCAGCTGCCTGAACATTTTTGTCCCTGAAACAAAATTATCTATAACTTGAGACATATTCACGAATCTGTATGTCATTCTTTAACCCACTGACATCCCTAGGAGAACTATCCAATTCTTCCTGTATGTAATGTAGGCATAATAAACAAAATATATTTCTATAATAAAACTGAATACTAATTCTGTCATTGATCGGAACTGTGAACTTTCCAGACTGATATTCTTAATGGCTTGAGTTCTGTACCACATTTTATTGTTGTTATTTTAAGGCCTTTGTTTCCAAGTTTGTCTTCATGTACTGAGAGGTAAAATGTGGCTAGCTTGTTAACTATTTTCACATTCTCAGCACAGGTCTTAGCATTTTTTAACATGCAACAGAATCAGGACAAATAACTTTATGAGCTGAATTGTGTCTCAGACCAAATTTCATAGGTTAGAATCCTATCCCACAGTTCCTCAGAATGTAATCTTATTTGGAAAGTCTTTTAAACAATGATTAAATTAAAATGAATTCATCAGGGTAAGTATAAATCCGATATAACTGATCTCCTTGTAAGAAGAGGAAATTAGGGCACAGACACATACAAAGAAGGCCATGTGAAGACAGTGAAAGGTAATAATCATGTGCAAGCCCAGTGAAAAGTCTGGAACAAATGCTTCCCCACAACCCTGTGGACCCTTCGACCTTTGACATCTAGCCTCTACAAATGATACAAAATAAATTCCTGTTGCTTGAACTACTTTGCTTGTGATACTTTGTTACAGCAGTCATGGGAGTCTAACATCATCCTAAGTGGTTGGAACAATGATGGCTGGAAGTATTGAGATGTGAATTAGCATTTTTGTGTAATGGGCAGGCAGATTTAACATGGTCTCCTAAAAGTCTTTTTTTCTCTAGTTATTATTTAGTAAAATATTAACTATATGTAAATATCACTTGAGTGGCAACATTTCTTAAAATTGGACCTGTTACTGTCTACCATATTTTCAGTTCCTCTTCTAGTCAACCTGAGTTTTTACCTTATTCACCTTCATCAAAAATTATGGTGTAGGATTTAAGTCACTTTTGCTGTTCTCAAATGTTACAAGAGCAAAATAATAGGATTAAGAATTGATGTAGGATTAACATTTATAGTAGGTAACCTAAGCAGATGAAGTCGAGCTGATTGACTTAATACTTTGGAAACTGGTCCCAACAGATGATGAAGAAATTTAATTTAGTGGAGTCATTGAACCTTATGACTTAATGGAAAGCAGCTTGTGTTCTAAATTTTGAAGCTCTTGGCAGAGTGTGAAGAGAGGCAGCATTTACATTGCCATTAACTTTAAAGGAGAATCTTCCCTCATCTGGCTTATGTTGTAAGCACAGGTGTTTTGGGGGACCCAAAGGTCAGCTCATTTGGGTATTGCTATAAGCTAATAATAACCAAAAAGTAACTGTCCTTTTCCTCTGAAAGTTTTGTGAAATCCTTGACTTTATTTTGTTCATTGTTACTCAGAGTTAGCCTGAGATCATGGACCTTTTCGGTACACAGATGATGGTTGATACACTGATATAGTGGCCCAGGCAAGGTAGACAAAGACTCTCTAAATTATAGCAAACACTTTCAGAGAAGGATGCCTTGGTCCTGACATCATCGCAATGATATTTTGTTTCCGTTAATGGTTGGAAATTAAAGCACAAAAATAAGCCTCTCATGTAAGAGGCTTGGAAGTCACAATTCTTTCCTAACAATAAGTAAAAAGATAACCAAGCTGAAAAATCAACAACTCCTTTTAAATCAGTGAGACACATGAAGTCAAAAGGCAAACCATTGCCCCTCAAATAAACAAGACAGACAAGCAGTTCCAGAGAATTAACTTACCAGTGCAGAGATTCACAAGCTGAAACCTCCAGGGAACCAGCATTGAGTTAGTAAATCTGAACTTTAACTGATGTACTGCTCAGTGTGTCCAAGTTCAAATGGAACCAATGAGGTTCCACTTATGTTAGGGAGAGTTACTTCTGTGTACCTAAGAAAAATGTCTTATGAATCTGTTAAGAAGGGGAAAGTAACAATTTCTAAAAACACCAGAGCACTTAATCAGAGTCCTGCCTGCTGGATTAATGCAGAGCCCAATCAACCAGAAAGAATTGAAACACCAACTTAAGCCTACTGTAGGCATTCTTGTGCCCAAGAGTGCATGAAAACAGAGAAACATTTCTGAAATTCAGGCTGGAGTCTAATATAGCAGTTTCTTACACCCAGTGCACAGTGTCTAAAATTAGAAGGAAAACATACCGAAATTTTAAAAACAAACATCAACAACATAAACACACACACACGGAAATGAGGAGATATGGCAAGCATCAAAACTTAATGTGGAAGATGTGGGAGAGATGCCGAGTTATGAGATGTAAAGCAATAATGACTCATGCTAAGGCCACTAGTGGTAACGTAGACAGCATATGATAACAGAAGGACAATGTACTTAGAGAGATGAAAACCCCAAATGGGGAAAAAGCAAAAAGAAAATTGTGAAGCTCTAAAACATAACAGAAATGAAGAGTGTTTTTTGTAGGATTAGTGGAATAGACACAGCTCAAGGAAGAATCTTAAAATTTGAGAATATCTGAATAGGAAACTCCAAGAGTGAAAAGCAAAGAGAATAAACCCTGGAGGGGGGTATGTAAACCAGAAGGGAATGTCCAAGAGCTGTGAGACAACTACAAAGTCATAAATATACAAAATGGGAAAGAAATAGAAAAATAATATTTAAAATAATAATAATGGAATTTCCATTTTAATGTGAGATATCAAACACCATATTATTGTCAAGCTATAGAAAATCAAAGGTGAAGGTAAAGAAAAAATTCCTCAAAGTGGCAGGGGAGTAAAACACTTTACCTATTAAAAAAAAGAACTTCTTACCTGGACATATATTATCTTTCAAAGTGAAAAATAAAGAATTTCTCAGACAAAAACAGGAAGGAGGTAGAATTCAACTTAACTGAACATAATTGCACAGCAAAATTGAATCGTAGAATTCATAGTCTCCTCAAACTTAAGAAACCTTCACCAGTCAGAAAACATTCTGGGCCAAGAACACACATTCATAAATTTTAAAAGGAAGAAAATCATAACAATATTTGCTCTTAGAATAATATGGCTAAAGTGAACTGAGAGTCAATAACAGAGAGATAACTGGAAACTTCCAAAATAAATGATCAAACAAAAAACCTATTATAGCACAAAGGCCAAAGAAGAAAAATCAAGAAAATTTAAAAACATTTGAAGTAAATGAAAATCAAAAAACAATCATTTACAATTTTTAGAATTCAGGGAAAACAGTCTTTTTAGGTAAATTGATAACATGAATGCATATGTATTTTAGAGAAAAAAAAGAAAGTCCTAAAATCAATCATCTATAATTTTCATCTTAGGAATCTAGGGATAAAAGAGAAAATTAAATCCAACCTAAGCAGAAAAGAAATAATAAAAATTAGATCAGAAATCAATAAGGCTGAAAATAAGAAATCAATAGGGAAAATCATCAATACCATACACTGGATTTTTTAAAGAGCAGTAAAATCAATAAGTTTGTAGACTGGTAAACTAGAAGAAAAACAGAATGAGAGAGAAATAGGTGGGGGGAGAGAGAAATTAAAGAGGTATCATCATTAAAGAATATGAACATTAAAAAGATAATATAGAAATAAAATGAATAAATCTATGTCCACCAATTTGGCAAAATAACTGAAATGGACCAATTCCTTAAATAATGTTACCTGCCCAAGCTTTTATAAGAAGAAATAAATAATATGAATTGATCTTTACCTGTTAAAGAAATTGAATCAATATTTAATAAACTTCCAAAACAAAAAGTACCAGGCCTCAATTGGTACACTGGTGAACTTCACTAAATACAGAAGGAAGAAATTATACGAATTTCCAATAATCTATTCCAGAAGACAGAAGCAGAAGGAATATTTCCCACTTCATTCTATGGGGTCACATTGCCTTGTTACCAAAGACAAATACATTACAAGAAAACAAAACTATAGACTAGTGTCTCTTCTGAACACAGATGCAAAATTTGAATAAAATATTAAGAACTATTTGCTGCAGAGGCACATGCCTATACCTGCAGATCAGGAGGCTGAGGTAGGAGGATTCCATGTTCAAACTCAGCCTTAGCACCTTAGTGAGGCTTTAAGCCTCACTAAGAGAAAGGGAGAATCAATTTTATTTAGATTTTCATCTGGTTTTTGCTTTTCCAACATAGTTGTATATGTGGTTCTGGGGTTTGAACCTGGCTCCTTGCACACGCCAGGCAAGGGCTCTACCACTGAGCCACTGCTCTAAGCCCCTACTTTTTCTTTTTTATTTTGTATTATTGCATTATCTAGGACCACTTGGACAATACTGAAAAGCAATAAGGAGAGGGAACTTCCGTGACTTGTTCCTGAGGCTAAAGAAAAGGCTTCTCCCTTTCTCTCACTGGCCCTTTTTCCTTAAAAAATGGGGGGGAAAAGAAAGAAAGAAAAGAAAAAGTATATTTATTGGGAAAAAATCAGCTGTTTTCCATGGATGACATGATTTTTCTATGTAGAAAATACTAAAGAACCAACAATAAACTACTGAAATTAATAATTACAGCAATGTTGAAGACACAAGGCAATACACAAACTCCACTATTCAACCAAAACAGCTGTATGTAAAGAGACTTAGAAATTAAAATCATAATGCCATTTATAGTAGGACTCAATAAAAAGAGAAATGGAGTGTATATCTAACAAAATATGTACAAGGTCTGTATGAGGAAAACTACAAATCCCTGATGGAAGAAATCAAAGTAATAAATGTACAGATAAACATCCCTTTGTTCATGGATCAGAAAATGAATTATTGTCAATAGGTTATTTCTTTTCATTGTTATCTACAGATTCCATGTAGTCCTAATCAAAGTCTATGGATTGAAATTAATTCTAACATGGTTTATGCAGTCAACGTAATCCTAATCGAAATCCCTGCAAATTATTTTGTGATTATTAACAAATGGATTCTAAAGTTTATATGGAAAGGACAACTGAACTGTCAACACATTATTATTTTTGTAAAGAGAAAGGGACAGTGAGAGAAAGAAAGAGAGAAAAACAATTTATATTTAGTTTTTCATGTGGTCTTTGTTGCTCCGAGACTTCGTTGTGTATGTGGTGCTGGGGTTCAAACACCCATACTCATGCATGACTGGCAAGTGCCGTAACCGCCAAGCCACCGCTCCAGCCCCTGTCAACCCATTATTGAAAAAGTTAGAAAACTGGTACTACAGGCCTTCAAGACTTACTATAAAATGAGACATCAAGGAAAGCTGGTGTGTCGGTAATAGATCACTAGAGCAGAATAGAGATCCCAGAAATAGACCCACAAAAAATACTCTACTGGCCTTTGATTAAGAAACAAGTTGAACATAATGAGGAAAGATTGTCTATTAACTAATGGATACATTGACAAACAGAAAAGAGAAAAAAAGGAAAGAATTTAAACATAGTCCTCATATCTTGTACAGAAATTAACTCAAACTGACTCATAGACCTAAATGTAAATGCAAAATTATAAAACTTTAAGATAACCATAGGATAAAATTTACATGATGTTGGGTTCAGTTATGGCTTTATGTAAAAAGTTTATAAAAATAATTGATAACCTGGACTTTATTAAAAATTTCTGCTCTGTGAAAAATACTATAAAGTGAATGAAGAGATAGTTTACAGACAGGAAAACAATTTTTGCTAAAGACATCTGATAGAGGAATGCTATTGGAAATTTACAAAGAATTCTTTAAACCCAGTAGAAAGAAAATAAAGAGCTTAATTTTTAAAATGGATAATAAACCTTAAAACCACTTCACCAAAGAAGATATACCATCGGAAAGCAGTCATTTGAAAAGATCCTTTCCATCTTATGTTATCATGAAAATGCAAATTAAAATGACAAATGACAAGGGAATACTATTATAACTCTATTACAGAGCTCAAAGTCCAAAAATAATGGCAAAACACAATGCTATAGAACATGCAGAGCAACAGGGAATGTCATTCCTTTGCATCTGGCAGGAATGCAAAATGGTGCAACCACTTTGGAAGACGGTTGGGAAGTTTCCCACAAAAGTAACCATATTCTGATTACATAATCTAGCGACCACGTTCCTTAGTATTTAAAAAAGAAGGCAAAAACATATGTCCACATGAAAACCTGCGCATATATTTTGATAGAAACTTTATTGATAATTGCCAAAAACTTTGGAGCAACCAAGATGTTCTTTATTTAATAGATGAATGGGTAAATAAACTGTGGTATATCCAGTCAAAGGTATGGTTTTCAATATTAACAAGAAATGAACTACTGATCCAAGAAAGGATTTTGAAGAAAATTAGGTGCATATTACTAAGTGAAAGAGGCCAATATGAAAAGGTTGCACATTGCATGATTCTAACTATATGACAGTCAGGAAAAGGGAAAACTATGGAGACCATAGATTAGTTGTTGACAAAGTTAATCGGAAAAGAGAGCTGCACAGGCAAAGCACTGAGGATTCTTTTAGGGTACTGAAAACACTCTCTATGATATTGTAGTGGTAGATAGAAGTCCTCATATATTTCTGCAAACCCACAGAATGTAGGGAATCTCAAAGGGAATCTCACTGTATACTATGGAAGTCAGGTTATGATGTAGGATTACCAATAATAACTAAGGCTTCACTCTGGTGAAGGACATTGAGTATAAGAGAAGGTATGCATGTGTAGGACAAGAGAGAGTATGGAAAATATGTACCTTCCTCTCAAGTAAATATAGTCTTTAAAAAAAGTAAATAATTTTCAGATCAATATCACGTGGGACAAAAAAAAAACAGCTGTGATCCATATTCACTTGTGAGCTACATGCTTATAGCTTTGATTAAGAGGAAATAATTGGTGCTAAAAGGATAAGTTCTTGCCAAAAATTATATAGGCTTGGGCAACTGTACCTCAGTTTCATCATGTAGTAAAGTGGATTGACTGCTCTATCTTTGCACTGAGTTATTCTATTTTAATTACTTTTCATTTCTGAAATAAATAATAACTTGGGGGAGAATGGACATAAAGTACCAGCTTTGGGGAGCACATTCTTCAGAAATAAATTGATTTTGGTCATTGTAAGCACATTAGGAACAATGGGTATATACACTATCAGCATCACTGAACGAAATTTGATTGATTATTTTGTAAGGTACACATTTTTTTGCCTCATCTTCTGGTTTTCAGGGAATCCTAGTTAATGACTGACTAACCATTTTATGCATTATTATCTTACTCCCAAAGTCTTATGACTGGTCTAGGGATGGACACATGCTAAGCCAATGAATCCCTTCACCAGAATTCTGAAGTTGACAGATAAAAATATTTCTTTTGTATTAAATGTCAGAAGCTATTAAAAGTAAGTTCTACCCTTTAGACCAGAAAGGTCAAAGGGACCACTACACAGGGAAGAGAAAAAAAATGATAGAAATACAATGAATTACAGAGGCAAGTACTAGAGAATGTAAGCTTTTTGTCCTCTTTGTATCTCCAGTGCTTATTCTAGTATTTGGTCCTATATAAATAGGCCAGATGTATATTTAGGTGAATGAACAAATGACATAAATTAGAAAACATTTGAAATTTCAGGTGTACAATTTTTAACTCATCAGAATCAGGGATTCCCCCCCCCCTTCATTTTCTTTTCTTTCTTTTACTCCCCCCCTTATTTCTTATACAAAATACATTCCATTTATTGTAAGTGTGGCTGACACTGTCCCTTAAACAGGTGAAAGCCCATGACCAGATGAATGAGAACACATTGCCTATCTGTAAAAAGTAATTTTTGTCTCAAGTTTGGTTTCAGGATCAGAATTAGTGTAGGACACAAACCACACTAGCAGAATCAGAGAGTTCACTAGTGCATGAATGAAATACCATAGGACACTATTTTAGGGCTATCAGAATTAATCTTGACAATCATGTAGAGACAATCTTGGCAATAAACCAACCGAGTAAGAAGCTGGAGAAAACGATGGAGGAAGAAACTTTTCCATTGGAGTCCCTGAATTCAGGTATTTCTGTAAACCAGATTACCATAACAAAAGCTCCCCTTATAAAATCTAGAGTAACAATGATTTCGTGTGCTGAACTTCTCTGATGAAGATTGACTTAGTCAACCTACCAGTCAACAAATGTTTGCTCAACACCTATTATTATACACCACGTGCTATGTGTAGAAGGCTCTGAGGTTATAAAGAATAAAAGGAAACCCCAGACCATGGAACTCATGGTAAAACAAGAAAGGTGGACAAATAGGTACACAATTGCAATATAGTATTGCATCCCAAGCATACTTGCTTGGGATGATGGTGGATGTCCCAGGGACATACTTCATAAGAAACTGGTTCACTGTTCTTCAAGGATATGGGTATGTGTCTGTGTGTATTTCTCTATATGTGTCTCTGTGTACATATTTCAACAACCAGCCACTCTTTCCACAACCCATAGAGGTTGCTCCACAGTCATAGGTAAAGCACTTCTGCAAGTTTTTATTCATTCATGATTACTAAATGGTTGAATATTCTCTAAGGACCTAGAAGGCCAAAGATTACTAGAGAACATATGTTTACAAAACTGTTTATTCACTATCTTTTTATAGTCTATTTAAGTTAAGTTAATAGGTTGAAACTCAATAAATTTTTAGAATGATTAAGTTAAAGATTTGAAATTTAAATATTTTATGATTATTTTCTAAAAAATGAGAAATTATAGTATTTTATTAACAAATATTACATTGATCTTATATTTAGAAGTAAAATTTTATTAGAAGTGTAATTTGAAGAAAGACGCCTTTTCCAAGCACTTTTTTTTTATGTTCAACATGAACACAATATGGCATGACTCCTGGAGGAACTGAAGAGTTCTTTGCATGTGCTAAGCAAAGGCCATTGGTTAAGGACTCAAAGTGGTCTCTGTACAAGGGTACATTCTGGCTTTCCTGATGTACATACATGGTCCAGGTTTTGTTCACTGAAATCAGAAGAAGCATGCTTAAGATAAGGGGCATCTGTGATTTTTGTGTCCCAATTTCTGGTTCTCTTGAAAGGTGGAAGAATTCCTCTCTTGAAGCAAGAACAGTCAAAATCCATCATCTGGCCTGAGGCCAAAGAAAAGATGAAACTGCCCCTTCCAGACACAGTGGCAAGAAAATTTATACATGAGGACAAGCCACCTATTTGATTTCTTCATCTGGCAAATCTACATTGGCAAATTATGATGTTGCACTGTGTCCTCTCTGTTAATAGAGTATGCGTGTGTAGAATCTTTAAGATCTGTGAATGTAGTGCCTGGGGTATATTCTCACTGCACCTGCCATAAAGCTCCATCTGTTTCATGCTGCCTCAGGTCCTGTCCAGCTCCCACTCAGCGCCACATGCCAGCCTCCTCTTGCTGCCCTGTAGCACTTACCCTCCCTCACACACAGCTAATTCAACCTGGTGCCCAGGCATGTTGTGTTCTTCTGACCTCATTGCTGCTCTACTTGCTAATCCTGAAATTAACTTGCAAAATTATCATTTTTAGTCGTAATCACCTCATTAGAGAATTTAAGACACTATTTCAAATCTGTCTTACCGAAAAGTATCGGAAGGAGTGTGCATTTAAGTTTAGAGCAATAATGCATGAAAGCCCTCTTATTGTATGCATCACTATTGCATAGAGTTCAAAAACCTAAGCCAGAACAAACTGTGCACGTAATATAGGGTTTAGCTGGAGGAGTGGTTCATTACAGGTGTGCCTTCGGGTATATATTTGTGAGCTGAGCTTAGTCTCTCTTCCTGTTTCATGACTGCAATGCCCTGAGCCACTTACCTCTGCCACACTCTTCTACTGTGGTGTTCTGCCTCACCTCAAACCCCAAAGAATGGAACCTGCTGTCCTGAGACCTCTGAAACTCTGAGTCCCTGAATACAAATTTCCTCCCCTAAAATTGTTTTTGTCAGGTCTTTTAGTTACAGCAGTGAAAAAGCTGACTAAAATAGAGACTATATCTCAGAAGCTATGTAAAGAGGTGGCCCTGTCAACAACTAATGATAGAAATATAACCATGAGCAGCTGTCACTATCTAGAGAAAAGAAGTACAGAGTTCCATTTTTAGCTTTGCCACTGACAGATCTTATACAAGTCAATTAACCTCTGTGACACATTGCTTGCTACCTTTCTATTTCACAGTAAGGTGTGACGATTTAGATGGATAAAGATTAGTGCGGCTTGGTTTATTAAGTGGCTAAGACCAAACACATGAGAAACAGAAAATATAATAATACATGCCCAGATGTGATAATCAAAAATATTTGCATTATTAGCACATTTTGCAAAGCATTTGTTGATTGCTGAATTAATTTTTGTTGCTGTGATTGACTCATGTTATTTTTTAAAGCAATTCCTTAACATAAATAACTTTATTCTTTTATAAACAAGTTACATTAAATGCTAAAACTATTCTTATAATTTCAACAAATAAAACAGAAAAATAGATTTCAATCTCAAAAATTAAGCAATGATTTACACTTATATTTAAACATATGTGTTGATATAAATTTGCTTGACAGGAAACATATGTTGTGTTTATAACTGATCTTACATTTGGACATTTGAGGCATGCTATCCTGAACCTTATCTAGGTTAACTTTTATTTTTCAAAGTTGTAAATGGTTTCTTTTAACTTGTACAGTCAAGGTTACAGGATAAAAAAATAAAACATCAGTAAAGTGCTTTCTTCTACACTATAATAAATAGGGGGTGGGGAATAGATGTTGATATAAGACTTTAATTAAAAGTGGCTATAAAAGCTTTATTTAGAAAAATATACAGAACATTATTCAATGTTGCCACCTTCAGGACAAATTTTTACATAGCAAATAAAAGACTAAAGATATTTTCTTTCCATGATTAAGTATTCAATGTATGATACTGATACAAGGTTCACTACTTAATACTTCTTTTTACTAAGGAGTTGAGTTGTTGTACAATGATAAATGCATATAAAGTATCACTATGATATGCTTTTTTTTTAAGAGAGAGGGACAGTGAGAGAAAGAGAGAATCAGTTTTATTTAGTTTTTCATATGGCCTTTGTTGCTCCAATACCGTGTTGTGTATGTGGTGCTGGGGTTTGAACTGACATCCTAACACATGCCAGGCAAGCACCATAACCACTGAGCCACTGCTCCAGCCCCATGATATGCTTTTTAAGAAACCTAAACCACCAAGTTTTTAAAATTACTATTGTACTCAAAAAGATGCCTGGAAAATATCAGTTGGAATCTGTTCATCCAAAAAGTCACTCACTGATGGATATTTATTTGGGAAACTTTGGTGGATTCTTATTCTGTCTTTGACACTCTACTAGATATTAAAGCAAACAAAGTTGATTGAGACATTTTAACCACATTCAAAATATTCACATTCTAAGCAAGGAGGCAAGATAGCATCAGTGAAAACTGAGTATTCCAACAAGTGCTGTAATAAAATAGATGGTATGGGACAACATGAGGTCAGACGCATAGCTCCAGAGAATTAAGACTAGGACAATGAAGGAAGCCATGCTGGGAGCCACACTGAGCTCAGTGTGTGAATGCAATAATGCAGAAATAAATTCCAATGAAATGATTTAGAACACTTACTTCCCTTTTGCTTTATTGTACTAAAGAAAGGGAAGAAAAAGGGTATGTTCAAAAAAAGAACAATATCATGGCTACTGCTAGTCATATAAAATGAAAATTTTGTTCACTGAAATAATGTCTATTGTGATATTTTGTTACTGTTGTTTTCCTTTTATAGTCTTTAGCAAATTTCCAAAAGAATCTTCCTCTAGAAGCAAACCTAGGGAGAAAATATCTTTTATATATACATGTGTATATATAATGTACAAACACATTTGTGTATATGTAATTGCTACACATATAATTGTTTTGTCTATCTATATACCTACATCTATACATGAGGTATGTTTAAAGTAGTAAAAGTATATATCATATCAAGCTAGTAAGATGTCCTGAAATTTTTCTGTACCTCCAACACCCAAGGATGATTTTTTACCTGCTCTGAGAATAATGATTCATTAAAATTGTCATTGCATTACCTTAAAATAAAAATTATTATTATTAGAAATGGAACTATTTGCAACATAGAAAACATAAATGGAGACATTTTGAAGGAGGAGTTCAGATGAGTGCTTAAACTCACTATACAAAACAGTGAGCTGTAGGATTTCTACTCAAGCTAGAATTTCAAAGGGAAAGAACAAACCAGCCCCCCAGGGTAGACACTGAATCATGTCTCATATTTTGGTAGAGCAGAAGATGAAGACAACCCAAATATGAGTAAAATACAATCTGGATAAAAAGATCACCCAGCTTTTCAAATTATTGAGCAAAGGTTGGTTATCTTTTAATTAGTTATTTATGAAGCTTCTATTCAATTTGTAATAATTAAGAACCTAGTCATATATGTCATCAAACTAGGCTTTTCTTTAGGTACCCCCACCAAGAGGATTATGGATGTATGATATTTTTCTCCTGAATATACTTTCCTCTGTGTGACCATTTCTTTCCTTCCAAAATTATAAATTATGGAAGTAGGTTGTGGTCCTAGGTTTATACGGCAAATGATATAATTAGTTTGACCTTAAAAGCCAGCTTCTCCTGAAGCAGAGTCAAAAATTCTTCACAGTAGTTCTACCATTCATTTAATGAAAAATCATAGTTCCAGAATTGAACATGTAACTGAAACTAGTGGTTCCAAATTCAATTTTTATTGGCCAAAAAAAGACTATATTCCATTTACCATGCTCTTATTTATAAATTTATATAAGATATCAAAATGTAGATGTGCATGTGATTTCAAATATAGAATATTACTTGAATTTAAGTAAATTTATTGTCATTAAGAACTCTTTACATTTTAAATCTTTTTACTTAATTTCACTGCAGATCATAAGAAGCCTTCTTATGTATTTGGTCTGTGTAAAGACCCGTGAGAACCAGAATCTGTTCAACCTCTAAATCTTCCCATTGAAGAGTTCTCCTAATATTTCTCCTTAACTGCTACATTTGCTAATAACTGCCTCTAATTTTAATTCATCAAAAATGTTTAATATTTTTAAAACTGGTTTAAAATGATTTTAATACTTTTCTATGCTTGTCAGGGATTTAATTGAGTCCTTGTTGAAGACTCAATTCAATGAGATTAAAATCTCTGAACTTCAATTTGTCCATTTGAAAAACAGAAAATTCACTTTTTTTTAAGAGAGAGGGACAGTGAGAGAGAGAGAGAGAGGAAGAGAGAATCAATTTATTGTTTTTCATCTGGTTTTCATTGCTCCAACACTTTGTTTTGAATGTGGTGCTGGGATTAGAACCTGTGTCCTTGTGCCTGCCAGGCAAGTGCCATAACTGCCAGCCACTGCTCCAGTGCCAAGATTCGCTCTTTTATTCAGAAACAACAAGATGCAGACATTGAAACAGAGAGAAGTGATAATTACAATTTTTCAAGATTACAGTTTAGTGCATAATACTAGAAAATTTTAATATTTCACGGAGATGTATACAGGTTAAGTGACATAAGATTTACAAAGCAAAATTCAATTCTGATTCAAAATTATATGACAGTATTGCACAAAACATATGTAACCGAATGAACGAATTAAAACCTTCATTATATATATTCCAGAATCTTGTTTATGAGTTAAAACCAAAATAAATATAAACATATTCCATGCTCCCTTCTGCTCAGTTCCCCATATGCAGGCAAGAACAAGTCTCAGATTTCAAGGTCATCTACTTTCCTCCTATGTAGCTATGGGTCACCCTGGCGACATGCTCACAAGGTAGGTGGATAATGCACACAAAGCCACCACACCTCCTCTTGAGTGTTCAGAGCTGCTGACACTCTTTCCTATACTCACTGTGCTTCTGTGACCACCACAGACCACAGTGTTCTCACAAAGTGGGATAAGTCCCCATCCAACAGTCATTCAGGTCAGTTAGTTGGGCCCCCCAAACACTACTTTTGACTTATCCACAGTCTTCAGAACCTAAAAAGGCAGCTCATTACAATATTTTATATCATTATTTATTTTATTAAACATACAGAATAGTATACACAGCATATATGAACATTTTTTACACTTTATTAAGGATTTGAGTTGTTGTACAACAATGATATACATTTGATCCTAAATCATAGTTATATGTATATATATATGTATATGTATGTATATATGATTGTGAGTTTTCCAGAATTATCATTGCATAAATGTTATTTGACATCTTCAAGGAGTAAAGAGAATGGTACATTGTTTATTGTCTCCCTAGATCCCTTCCTATCTTCCCTCCCTCTCCCATTCCATCCCTCCCACCTGTCCCTTCCCCCACAACCCCTACATGCCTATGGTTCCCCTAGTTTATGTGTTGCTATGCCCTTGGTGAGTCCAATACATGAGTTTGAATACCTTTCATCCAAGCCTGGGTTTATCTCCAGCCTTCACAAATGAGGGAATGAAACTAAAATATATATTAATCACTTAATAATCTGTTTCCTACTTCTGGATCTTATTCTTCAGAGGACTTTGCTCTTAGTCTGCTCTAGCTATTCCCTCCACCCAATAGAAGGAGTTCTCAGGTCCAAGGGAACAGACACACCTGTAGCCCAAGAGCCAACTTCCCTAGGCACAAAAGACCTCACAAACCCCTGGCCAGGTGTTAAATATTTTGCTTCAATTTTATATGGATTTTTCTAATCAGACTCAGCCAAAGGGTTTTTTTAATGAAGGTTAAATTGCAATGAGCTACAGAACGGGAGAAAATCAAGACCTGCCACATGTCTGACAGGGGGCTAAAATCCAGAATATACAAAGAACTCAACAAACTTAATGCCAAAAACAGAAACAATCCAATCAATAAATGGGCTGTGGAACTGAATAGAAATTTCTCAGCAGAGGAAGTTAAAAAAGTCAAAAGATATATGCAAGTGTTTAACATCACTAGCAATCACAAAAATGCAAATCAAAACCATATTAAGATACATTAAGATTTCACCTCACTCCAGTAAGAATGGCAAAGCTGAAAAATATGAACAATAACAAATACTGGAGGGGTTGTGGGAAGAAAGGAACACTAACACAGTATTGATTGGACTGAAAACTGATACAGCCACTTTGGAAAGCAGTGTGGAGACTCCTCAAACAATTAAGGATGGAACCACCATATGACTCAGTTATCCCACTTCTGGGTACTTTCTCAGAAGAGCTAGAATCAGAATATTGCAGAGATGCATCTACATCAATGTTTATAGCAGCTCAATTTACAAAAGCTTAATTATGGAATCAATCAATCCATATGTTCTTTACTAGAGGAATGGATGCCAAAACTGTAGAATATATATACAATGGAGTTCTACTTATTTGTTAAAAAGAACAATGTCATGGCTTTTGCAGGTAAATAGATGGAAATGGAAAAAATAGTGCTGAGGGAAATAAGTCAAACATGGAGACTAAAGGGTCAAATATTTTCTCTCACTCATGGAAGATAGAATAAAACCAAGGAAAGGGTGAAAAGTTAGTCAAGTTTTTTTCTATATGGAAACCGTTGTATTGGTATTCCTAATTCATTGCTTTTCTTTATATATTCACAAGTGAGCAAATTACTATGAAACTAGGAATTGAAGACAACTTCACTTAAGTGTTCAAGTCTGGGGGATATAGGGGACTATCCATCTTTCATTCTGTGGGTGAGAAAACTGAAAAACAACATTTTGAAGATTCAGAGAGCTGCATTCTCCTTGGGGATTAATGAAAGGTCCTGGTGGATTTGTAGTCTTGTCAAACCAAATTAAGAGTCAACGGAATAATTTAGGGAATTCTACATTACATTAAAAATCTAATTGCCTATGGTTTATTAGCTAGCATCTTGGGCAAAATATGAACCTTATATCCAAGAGAGTTTTCTAATGAGTTTTGAAACCACTCCAAATGCCTTAGCCACTGAGCTACTAGAGTCAAAGCTGTAACATTATAACTCCTGCTGTATTAGACTGAATCCAAAGACTTTTTTAAAAATTACAAATTTTAATGTAAATGGTATTATGTCAAAAGTCATGTTATACATTACACATAAATGCAAAATTTTACTGCAATTTTGTCTGAAAAGTTAAGTAAAACTATTTGTTGTTTTTCTTTTGAAATTCCTGAATTATTAAATTTCAAAATGCAAAATATTCACTTGTCTTTTTCAAGTCTCTTTCTGGTACCAGAAACCTTGTTTGATAATCTTAGGGTCTAATTATGCCACTAATTACAGAGGTAACAGTGTTGTGAAGTGTAGCTTCTTCATCAATGTATGAACAGATGGATATTATCAGGCAGGAGTGTCATATAGGACACATAGGCACTGGGTAGGGAGTATGAATTGGATGCTCGCTAGATCACTTCCAACTTTAAGCTGGAAATTTCTTATAGAATTTTATTACAAAGTAGATCAATGTTTTTGAGTTTAGAAAAATATAAGTATTTTTCTTCATTAATACTTCATTAAAATGTCTTAAAGATATATTTCCATGACATCTAATTCCTTTATCCTATATTATGCCATCACAATAAACTTATATTATATCTATAATGAATTATTTATTATATATCTGCACAGAATAAGTATGCTTAATAATAATGTGATGTTAAATAAAATATAAGCTGGTGCAGTGGTACATGCTTGAGAAATTGAGGCAAGAGAACAGAGAAATTTTAAAAGAGCATGTCTCAAAATAAAAATAAAAGTACTGGAGATGTAACCCAGTGGTAGAGTGCCCCTAGGTTCAATCCCCAGCATAGAAAGAAGAAAGAAGTAAAAAGAAAGAAAACTATTATTTTCATACACAAGCATATTTTTATAAGGAGAAACAAGTTTGACCAAGTTAAGTTAATAAATAAATGCAATGATTTTTAGGGAATAGAGGTATTTCAGAAAATGTTTCCATCCCTCTAGGCTACACTGGCATAGAATAAGGAGGCTTCCATATCTTTGTAGAAGCAAAACCACTTGATTTACAGTAAGGACAATGCCACGCTGCGAAGTCAGTCCCTTGAGTGTACTCCACAGAGTCGAACCTTGTGGCTGAGGGGTTGATAGATGCCAAGTCAGCATGATGCAGGAACTTAGAGACCTTTAATTCCACAGACACAAAGAACTTTCACCTGGTTTCCTAAACCAATGTTTCTTCAGAAATGAATGCTTGAGTACCCTTCTTTGTGCCTCTGCTGCACCCAGAAGCATTATCTGCACCTAGAATATAGCTTAGGCTAATTGGGCAGATAGTAAAAAGCATCCCAAATGTTTGCATTGTCACAGCCAATGGTTGGCAAGCACACTTTTAAATTGCATTTTTCCTCACTGAAAGTTTTTGAAATGTCTGCTCTGCTGAAATATCTACAGAAAAATAAAGTATCATATTTCAGTTTATGAAGCATGAAATAATCATTAAATATGAATGAACTAGTTAGTTAATTATCATGTACAAATTGTCAGGCTAGGATCTTAGCAGGACAGAGGGTCATGGAAGAGACATGGAAAAAGGAAAACAGAAGTGACATCACAAGGCAATGGATGAGTTGGGGATGGTGTTCCATGAAAGATAATAGGAAAGGAGCTGGAGCCATGTCTCAACAGTTGCAGCGCTTGCCTGGCATGCAGGAGTACCTGAGTTCAAACCCCAGCCACATACACAAAAAAAGTGTTGGAGTAATGAAAGTCACATGAAAACCTGAATAAATAAAATTGATTTTCTCTCTCTCTCTCTCCCTCTCTCACTTTCTCTCTCACTGTCCCGCTCTCTCTTTAACAAAAAAAGGAAAGAAAGAAAATAGTAAAGTGGCAATTTGAACATATTGAGTAGAGTAACAGATCTAGTTGTTTTCCTCAAACAAGCAATATTATCAGAGAAGGAAGCAGAGATGACAAGACACAAATTCTTTTTGCTGATCAGAGAGGGGAGGAAAGCTAAAGTGAATAGTCAAGCTTGAGTGAACCAAAGATTCCCTGTGTGTAAATAGTACAAAATGAGAGTAAAACAGAACTGTGGAATGGAATTCGCAGTTCCTGGCAACCAAAGGAATTTGGACATTTTTTGGCAGTTAATGTGAAACCACTGCAAGATTTTCAAAGATTTTTTATTGGTGCATTGTAGTTGTGCATAATGATGGGATCTGTTGTTACATATTCATATATACACACAATATAATAATATAATTTGGCTAATATTCCTCCCCAGCACCCCTTCCTCACTTCTTCCTACCCTTGGGTCCCTTGATTTCCCTTTGATCTTTTTTTTAACTTTTCCAGTTTTTATTGATTGCATGGGAAAGATTTAGTATCTTAGAGGTATAAAATATATCCCCGCCCCACTTTTTAAGACATAATCAGAGCTTTGTTTTAGAACCATCACCTTATCTGTTATACACAAAGGAGTATCTGCAGGGTAAAGAATAGAACCAGGAAACTCATCAACAAGCCGTGCAGTATTTCAGCCTGCAAGAAGAAGGGTCTAAACCAGGGAACACAGATAAGGGAGTAGTAATAATTTGTGCATGAAGACACTTAAAGTTGTTGTTTAATGGCAATGCCAGATGGTGCGGTAAACATTGAAACTACAGATGACATTGGAATTTCGGGTCTAATTGATTTATAGAAAAAAAAGTCAAAAGAAAACTAATTATGAGAATCAGTGTAAAATAATATTTTCATTCACAGCCTCTGGAGTGTGAAAGATTGGAGTTTGAATTGCAGCTCCACAATTGACCAACATTATGATCTTAACATTTCTGTATCTCTGTTTCCCCATCTAGAAAAAAAAGTTCTAACCAAGCACCTACCAAAAAGGAATGACATGAATGCATAATATATTAGTCTCTATTATTAGTAATATTCAAGCAATGGTGGTTACCTCTGTATGTATTGAATTTGGGGCAACTTACTAGTATCAAGTAGATCATTAGAACTGAAGCATTGAAGCTCTGGTATAAAGCAAAGAGCAGATATGGACTGAATTTGTTTAAGTCTATAAATACTTGAAACTTCTGCAGTTCATTACCAGAAATTATAGAAGCCTCGTTTTCTAGTCTCTAAGACCAAAATGGACATGCTCTGTGAATTCCTGGTAGTCTTCCAATGTCACATAAATTTGTGTATTTCCAGGCCACAGTTGATTGACTGACTCAACTGCACCAAGCAGTTTTAGTGCAAGAATTCAAACTTTAGTTGAGATTGGAGAAATCTTGGAAACTAATAGCTACACAGAATTCAAGGCAAATGATAGCAACAGTACAAATTGTCAAAAGAGGAAGAGTATTTTAGTTTGAGGACTGTAAATCTGCAACATTGATTTTCATCCTCAGGAACTTGTACAAAGGATAAATACACAGAAAGCAATTAAATCTAATTTTCTTTAAAATGACTATTAGGGGGTTGGAGCAGTGGCTCAGTGGTTATTGCATTTGCCTGGCATACACAAGTATGTGAGTTGAAACCCCAGCACCATGCATACAACAAAGTCTTGGAGCAATGAAAGCCACATGAAAAACTAAATAAAAATTGTTTATCTCTCTCTCTCTCTCTCTCTCTCTCTCTTTCCTTCTCTCTTTGAAAAAATAAAATTAAAAAATAAAAATATAAAATGACTGTTAGGACACTACCTGGGTTTACTAGAAACACAAATTCTTATCTACCATCATTTAAGGAGAATTTGTAAATCCCTGTCCTTAAACTTATATTCTAGTCTGTGTCCCACACAAGAGTAAATTTTTAATGGCAGATAGTACTTTGTGAAGATGATAGGAGCACTACCTCACAGGCACTCCAGCAATGTGACTCTAATGCTCTCCCATCAAGTGGTGGAATCGACATGCAGTCTCTTTAAAATGAGAATGTATGAGTGATTATTTTGGTCAATTAAATATGCTGGACTGTCTCTCTCTTGTGTTGTCAGCATCAAAGTAAGCAACTTAAATTCACACCTCCATACAATAAGGAAGCCTAAATTAGTCCTTGCAGAAAGCTTATCCGTAGAGGCCATTAGATGACATGGAAAGAGAGAGAGAGAGATGCTTAGCCAGCCATAAGCTGCTCAGCCCTACGCTTGCAGCTACAGACACCATACTACTGCAACTGTCAGAGACAATCAGGGCCAAAATGACCCTTGATGATCATCTTCATGATGTTCTAGTTCTCAGATACCATGAATGTTTTCAAATGACTAATCCTTCTCATGAGCCACTAATTTTTTGTGTGATTTGTTAAGCAGAAATATATAAAGGGAACACATTATTATTTATGTCTAAGGGGGTCCCCCAAAAGCTCAAGTGTGTGACTATGCTGGAATTTTCACAGGTGAAATGATTAGATCATGAGGTGTGGCCTAACCTGTGGATTACCTGGCTAATATGGATTGACTGGGTGGTAACTGAAGGAGGTTGGGTACGGCTGGAAGACGTAGGTCACTGGGGGCATGCCTTCTCTCTCTTAGCTTCCCAACTATCATGTTCTGAGCTGCTTTCCTCTGCTGTTCCCTTCCACCACGAAGTTCTACTTCATCTGGGGCCGTGCTATGGAGTCAGCCAGTCACGGACTGAACCTCTGAAACCATGAAGCAAACTAAAATTTTCCTTATTCTTCTCAGGTCTTTTGGTCACAGATTCAAAGCTGACTAAAAGGGAGCATCATCAGTTACATTTTCAAATGTAATTAGAGTGTTATGAAAACTAAATAAACTTGAAAAGAACATAAGAAAGAGAAGTACCACACTATAAAGTTGTCAGAAGAGGCTTTCCTGAAAAGGTGATGTCTGAGCAGTGTGAAGGAAGTGGAGCAGCAACCCCGCCAAGGTGTGGGGACAGAGCATTGCAGGGAGAAGGAAACCACATGTATGGAGTCTAAAGTCCAGAAAGCTTAACATTCTCATGGAACCCTAGATCACGGGAAGTGAAGGAGAGGACAGTGGGGACCAGAACAGAGGGAAGGAAGGGTGATACAGAAGGAAAAATGATGCCTATGCCACATGGACTATTTCAAGCCTGTAAGCTCTCCTAAGAAATTTTGTCCACACTCTTGGTGAGATGAAAAGCTTGGAGGAGTTTTAAAAAGAGATGCAATGCTCTAATGGATATTTCTGTCTTCTGTGTGGAGATTAGAAGGGGTATAAGAGCAAATAGAAATTGAAAATAAGAGGCTTACTTCTCTCTGTTGAAAATAAGAGAGTCTTCTCTCCCTTTTATTAGAGTTTTCTCCTTTAATCTTGGGAATTATGTAAATCTTTTTTCAAAGTAAAATAAGCCTTTTGCAGGCTTTTCAAGCTAAGAATGTCTTTTTCAAGGACCTAGAAGACATTTGAGATGCAGTCATCTAAATAAACCACATAGTACCCGTCTCCCAGTTTCAGGGCAAGTGCAGCAGCCTAACTTCTGCAGATGCCTCACTCCAAGTTGTAAAACAATTTCTTGTCATGAACAGTATTTTTTATATTTTATATAAAGCTAATGAGTTAAACACAAGTGGTCACCCGAAGTATAAAGTGAATTTAGGATGTACTACTATGTGTGACAAATGGTGCTGTCCAGACCTCTTTACATGAGCACTAGTTATTATTGTTCATCTTGAGAATATATGTGATGGAGTGTATCTATTTGGCTATACAAAAGGATGAAACCTCTGTCTTTACAGTCTCTTAACAAGTTACCTGTGATGCACGTCACATTCTGGTTTAATTCCTACTCTTCAAATTGTTTCTTTCACTTCTATGAAGAAGTTTTCTGAGTTTGGAGAATATTTTATTTTCAATTGTACTTCCCAATCAAGAGTAAGAATAGACTAAAAGATAATGTATTAATCAGTTGTATTAATCTGTTAACATGATGCATTGATCTATTTTCCCTTGCTATAGAAACCATCTGAAGCTCAAAGATTTGTAAACAGAAGAGATTTATTTAATTCACAGTTTTGGAAGGGGAAAGTCCAATATCAGGTGGCCATATTTGATCTCTGATGAGGGCCTCATGGAGATGGTATCACAGCAGGAGTACATAGTAAAGAGTATCGTGACATAGGAAGCCAGAGAATAATTCAGGGGTCACACTCCATCTTTTGTAATAACTCACTCTTGCAGAAATTAACCATAATTCCGTAAGAACCATCGAGCCTTCCAAGGGCAGTACCCCCAGTGAGCTAATTATCTTGCACTAATCTCCACCTCTTAAAGTCCCCATTACCTCTTACCACTGCCACATAAGGGACCAAGCTTCTAAAACATGAACTTTTGGGGAGCAAGCCACAAACCATAGCAATAGTTAAAATGTTATTGTGGTGTTCTTGAGATAATAATGATTTATGGCATGTGCAGCAGTAAAAATTAATTGTGAGCTTTATAAGGGAACAGGGCTTTGTCTTTTGGGCAACTAACACTGTATAATGTAGCCAAATCATTAATTCTTTCTTTCATTCTTTCATCATTCAACTAGCATTTATCTAGTTATTTACCACTTTCCAGATAAGAACCTAGACCACAAAAAAGAAATTAAAATAAATGATCCTAATTCTTTTAACCAATTTTTGAGTGTTTTAAAGTTTTATTGGTAATTACTATATGGCTTCATAATTCTTCCAGACTCTCAATTAGTGTACAAAATCCAGAGCCTATTTTATAAATTTGGAATGTGTTCGTTTATTAGTTGTCAAATAAAAACACTAAATTCATCATTTTGAATAGCATAATTAGTACTAACCTATATGAAACTACATACCTATTAGGTGCTAAAATAATGACAAGATTAATAGTAAAATAATGAAACAAAATCTAAAAACAAAGTTCATTAAAGTTGTATATCTTCTAGTTTACCACTTAAAAGTGCTTGCGTTAACTTTTTATTCTTGACTGTTGTGTGTTTATGTATTTACCTATTTTGTTTGTGGAATGGGCAAAAGTGGAATAAAAAGAGAAATGTAAAATGTTTGCATAAAATTTCTGATGGTAGCAAAAATAAGAATAATTGGTGATTACTAATCTGTCTCTCACTTTCTGACTAATCTGATATGAATCAGAAGAAGAATACCCATGCTGGAGGCTTCTAAGTGGTGAGGGGGAATCAGTACCCTTTATTTGAAACCAGAGAAGTCCAAGTTTATTCTAATAAAATCCTGTAAAATATGAATACAGTAAACCTCACTGAAACCAAAAGCTACCCAAGAGCTGTTTGAGCATTTTGTTGGCAAAATGCTCACTCCAGAGAGTTTCTGTAAACACTCTGTGATCAGAGAAAGCCAGTATAGCTCCAAACTTCTTGAAACAATGCAACTTAGTTTTCTTAGAACAGAGAAATGAAAACACTCAAGTTTTTTCAGTGAACTTCTGGGATTAGCTCTTGGCAGGTTTAAGAATGCCAGAGATGAAGGAGTGACTTTTATCCTCCAAACCAGTTTTTTTTTTATTCTCCTGAAACATATTCTAATATTTTATGAAATAGGAATTCTGAAGGCAAACAAAAGTAAATTACATAGTTAAATCAAAACCTAAAATAATTCTTCATGTTATTTTGACCTAAAAATTTTCCCACTGATGAAGTTGAAGTTCCTAAATCATTTTGAAGGGCTACCTAGGCAAATTGAATACATTCCATGATTGTTCAACTTTTTGTTTGTGTTGATTAAGATAAAGTAATTCATTAAAGGAAAGGTAATGCTTTACAAAAATAATCCATCTCTGAAAAGAACGAGAGTGAAAAAAAGGCAGAATACACTTATGTATTTCCCTACTCCTTCATTCAACAAAAATTAATTGTATTTGGGAGCAGTCTAAACAAAAGGGACACAGCTATTAATAAGATAAAAATTACTCTTGCCATTAAAAAAATTAAAATTATTAAACAAATATTTATAATAAAGCAGTCTGTCATGATTAATATATGCAGAATTATATAGGAATTTAATCCTAAACTTAGAGTCATTAAAATCTGGACTATTGATGTTTTTATAGTAATTAGGCAAGGTAAAATATGAAGGGTATCCTAGAAAAAGTATACCCCTGTAAAAACTTGTACAGGCAAGTCCCTTGGCCCCAACCAGGGACTAAGGTTCTTTACTACATAGCACCATATCACCCTGTGTTGCACAATACTCTGAACATTTTTAATTATTAATTTTTATGCCTGATTGATAATTTTGTAATCTCTATGAGAACAGGGAAATAATCTGCTTTATAACTGTATCCCTTCCTCTTACTACAGAAATTGTTATTTAAAAGAAGCTCCATTAAAAAAAAAGCTAAATACAAAATAAGTTAATGAAAGAAGATTAGTGAAGCTAGAGCTGAGAACACTAATAGTAGGTTGGAGAAAAATGAGATTGGAAATGTGTCCAGAGGCCACATCTTTTTTTCTAATTTAATAGAAAACTCATTGAACTGTGTTATGGAGAGCACTAAGTGGGATTCGTGTGTGAATTTGAGAAGATCACTTTGTCTATAGCATGAATGGAGAGCTAGAGGAAATTTTGCCAGGAGAAAAAGCTGCAAGTTAGGAAACTATTGCAATAATCCTTGTGATTGATAATCCTTCTGATTTACCAGAATACCATTATACCTTAGACCAGTATACCTATGGTTGAACTCTGGAACTATTTAAAAGGATCAAAAGAAAAAGAAAATAAAGAAAAGAAAAAGAATTGCAAATATCAATACTTCAATTCTGTGTTGGTCAGTCTTTTTTCCTATAGTAAAGATGTAATGAATATCTAGTATAAACTCAACTGGGAGGATACAGAAGAGCTCAGAGATGTAATAACAAGTCACTAGACCCATAAAATGAAGGCTATAACAGAATATCTACCAAAAAATTCCCACAAAAATATAAGGAAATTAAGTCATTTATTCATTTGTACAACAAGTATTAATAGATTACCCATTAGCTACCATGTTCATAACTGCCTCCAAAATGGCTCATAGTAGCATGGAAAACTCAGGCATAGAGCAGTTAAATGGCTTAAAATGGCTAGAATGTACCGAGTGTTAGTAAAAATAAGTCTCGAGACTAAATCTATTTCTTGAATTAAAACTTTTAATCCTTCCTGACAAAATGGAAATAATAGTGATGGTTTTTTCTCTGTCTTCTCTGTTAATTCCTCTTCTCCCCTACCACTTAATGTCAAAGTGGTCCCATTTCTCCATCTACACTTCTACCCAATGTGATTTTACTACTTTCCATAACTGTAGTATTTCTGTATGGAATGATTCCCAAATATATGTTCCTGCTACTCAGACTTCACCAACTGCAAACTCCTGTATCAAGAGCTTTCTGAACCTCAACTCACATCATCAAAATCAAGGGTGGAACTCTCCAATTTTACTTCATTACCAGTCATTCCCATTTCAGTGGATACTGCTCTCCTCTTCCAGTTACTTAGAGCAAATAACTAGAGTATTCTTACTCTTCTAATCCATATCAAATTTTGTCAGGAAATCCAGCTAGTTTAGCCTTCAAAATATATCCAGAATCTGCTTCCTCACCCCTGCATGACCACAATCTTGTCTAAGTCACCATCATCTCTTACATTGATTATGATAAATAGGTCCTTATTCCCCTATCACTTATGATTTCTCTTAATAGACCACTCTCACCATAACAACCAGAGATACTCTGAAAATAAAAGTCAGATTATTTAATTTATCTGCTAAAATTCCTAGAGTAACTTCAGTTTCTTCTGAATGAAAACCATATTTATCTCAATGGCTCATGTACTAGATTTAGTAGTCCTCTAAAAATTCATCTACCTCAGAAGGCAAACTTATTTGGAAAAAGGATCTTTACAGATGTAATTAAGAGTGGGCTTTATTCTACCTCCTGGTGTTATCAAAGAAGAAGGAAATTTGACACAGAGGCAGACATGGTGAATATGATGTGATGATAAAAGCACAGATTAGAATGATACAGCCACAAACCAAGACACATCAAAGACTATGAGTAACCACCAGAAGACAGCAAGAGGCAAGGAAGGATTCTTCTCCACTTCATTGAGAGAAACCAAAGTGCTTCTGATATCTTTATTCTGTTCTTCTAGCCTGCAGAACTATGAGAAAATAAATTGATGCTGCTGTAAAAATACAATTTGCGTTCCTTTGTTATAACAACCCCCAATAATTTTATATAGCCAAAAAGACCTGTGTGACCTGTGCCACCTAGCCTGCCACAGTCTCACCTTATCTCTTCCTTAACTCTGCTCTAGCCATCCACCCTCCCTGCTCCTTTTCCTACTCAGCAAGAATAATTGCACCTTAGGCCAGTTGCACTGTTAGACACAACTTCCTGCTTATCTGCTGGGTAGGTACACAGCTACTCTTCACAAATTTCAACCCTTTGACCAACCATGAAGGTCTCAATGAAGTTTACTCTCATCACCCTGTTATTAAGTATAGTTTTCCAAAACCATAAAAGACTAATTATCAAATATCATTGTTACATTTTATCATATTAATCCAAAAATATTGGGTGAATGCCTTCCAAAGGATTTTTATTTATCATAAAGTAAATGGTAAACCCTTTCCTTAAAGAATATAAGGACCCCTGTCTTGTGGACACCACAGAATACACATACATAATATTCAGAGCACAAGATTAGAGAAAATAATATGGTTTCTCCTGAAGAATATGAATTCCCAGAAAAGAACCCAGAAGGACAGGACAAGGCTGAAGGACAGTTGGAATTTTAGGAAACTAATATAATACTTCATTTTCTGAATATGTTCCTTGTTAATAATGGAGAGGGAGAAATAGATGCCACCTCAAGAATGTGCCTCTGCAACTGCTCAAACGAAAGAGCAACAACAAAACCAATAAAACAAAAATCTTACAGAAAAGGTGATCTACTGGACTATATCATTTTACTTGTAGCAAAAACTACTTTCATCAGTGGTTTGTATCTTCCATGATTTCAGGTAAAAACATAGGTCATAGCTTTACGATTATTATCATAAAATACAATTTCTTTTTTTTTTAAGAGAGAGGGAGAGTGAGAGAGACAAAGAGAGAAACAACTTTATTTTTAGTTTTTCACATGGCCTTAGTTGCTCCAACACTCAGTTGTGTACGTGTTGCTGGGGTTTGAACCCGGGTCCTCGTGCTTGCCAGGCAAGCGCCGAAACCGCTGAGCCACCGCTCCAGCCCAAAATTCAATTTTTTGATGAGTAGATATTGCTCAAAGTGCTTCCTTCACAGATAACACTATGTGAAGAAAATGAGTACCTTAAACTGTTTAAAAAAAAAAAAACCTCACTATTGCAAACAAGATTGTAAAAGTTTATTGGCAACACTTTGCATTTTATCATCTCTACTCCAATTATGAAACTACTAAGGAAGAGAGTTGTAAATAATACAGTATTGCACTGGGAAAAATGAAGTATAGTTTCTCTGTTAGAAGAGAAATGTTAAATGAATGTTCAAATATTCAAACAAAATAGATACTATAATATATCAGAAAGTAATGAATGCTTCTGAATGAAGAAACTACAGAAAAGCTACATGAACAAGATTTTAAAATGGGAGTTGCAGTAACACTTTCAAAAAATTGCTATTTAGAAAACTTGAAATAGCAGTAAGAATCAACACAGAAAAGCAATTAAAACAATTGCGCAGTTTGCCTTACTCAGATCCACTTTATCCTTCAATTAATTGCAAGCTCTTCAGAATGATAAAATAACGATCTCAGAGTACCCAAATAATTGAGTGCTTTCAAATTATGTAGAATAAGATTACATTCTTTGTTCTTTCACCCTCTTCTGAAATTGGTGTAATGCTTGTAAAAAGATACTCACTTGACAGTTATAAACATGTAAGCCCTCCATTAACCCAGAAAGCAGCCGTGGAATGCAAAGGAGATTCGAACAGCCTCACATCGACAGTCTGCATGCTAAACACTGCTCCTATTGGACCACTTGTAAAGTGAGAGGCTCGTATGGTTCGCAGGCCATTCAGCTTTTTCTCCATTGCTGGTATATTCAAAGATGAAGCTAATTAGCCACAGATTTGTAAAATTATTTCAGCTCAGAGAATCTCCAGAGATATGTTCCTTAGCATAATGGTGAATTTGCTTCAATTGTGACACTGGATAAGAAATATTAATTTTCTTCACCCAAGTTAACAAACTCAATTGACTATTCATTAGCCCCATATTCTTCATTGGTCTTAAATGACATCTCTGTTTCCATGGTCCATGGCTTCATTATCTCTATAGCCAAAGCATAACCTAAATATATGATATAGGAAGAAAATCCATTCTAATCTGAAATATACTGTTGAAATAATGACATATTTAAAAATGTATTTTAATGGCTTACATTTAACATCTATGAACTATGATAGAGACCTGCAAATGCATCAAATATTATACACTCATAACAAATAAAGGTATATTATCTCACTATGTACCTCAATGCTCTGACCTTTGTTAATATTAAAAAAAAAAAAACACCCTACACAATGTAGGGAAAAAAAGCACCAGATGCATCATGTATGATGATTTCCCGGGCATAAATAATGCTCCCAGACACTAAAGCATGTTCTGGAAATGTAATACACTCTGCTGCTTATAAGGAACAGACTCCAGGGTATTTTAAAACACAAGAAAATGGTTCTATGGTATCAGCCCCCATTAGTCATTAGTCCATGTGAGTTTTCCAAAGTGTGACATAGAAAATTTAAACCTCAGAAGAAAATAACCCCATTAGTGTGTATTGTACAATGGCGTTTAGTAAGTTACACAAAATAAAAAAATCAAAAGAGTATCATGCCATTTTAATGTCATATTAGGCAATCATTTAGTTATTTAAGAAAATTCACTTCTATATGACCTTTCCTTTTACTGTTCAGCTAAAACTCAGATGCTTATAAATTCCATGTTAACTTATAGATTTATGTCTTGCAGAGAACCAAATACCAAAGGTTACATTTTTATTGTTGTGTGGGGAATTGTTTATTTAACCTAGTGATCATATTTTAATATTGCTTTCCTTCATAAAATCTATAGATAGATAGCTTCTTAATATGATTTGGCCCTATCTATATGGTTGTATTTGTTTCCTCAAGGATTAATGAATGGAACAAAATCTTTATCATGCATTTATTTTTTGAAGAACATATCATTAAATATTTGAAAATTATATTTGGACACCAAAATACAACATTTATATTAGAGAGAGACTAGATTATTTTATTTTTTTCTAAGTCACTTCCCTATTCACTTGGTTACATATATCCTGCTTAATTTCCAAATCTGCCTTTCTCCATCACCATAAGGAAAATAATAGCACAAAAATGATGAATTAGCACAGGATCTAGCAATGATAGTACACACAAAATAGACCATAGCAAAACATCAACATGTGACACTTTATATTCTACAACCTAGGGGCTGGAGCGGTGGCTCAGCAGTTACGGCGCTTGCCTGGCATGCACGAGTATGCAAGTTCATACCTCAGCACCACGTATACAAGGAAGTGTCAGAGCACCAAAAGGCACATGTAAAACTAAATAAAATAGATTCTCTCTTTCTCTTTTTCACTGTCCCTCTCTCTTAAAAAAAGAAAAATTCTACAACCTAAAGCAGCCAAAACTCCAGATAACGGTATGTCATTTTCATAGTTTATCGTATTTATATTCCTTCCATGTGATTTCTTTGTGGCAATTAATGTTATATATAACAAATGTTTTTAAAAAGTAAATTTCATATGACTACCACATATGGAAAGCTAGTTTCAAACAGGTAAAATTAACATCTAGATAGAAGTTTAAGAAGACAACATAAGACTTGAGAAAAACTGTAGACCTATTGGAGCTAACAAAGATAGACAAAACAAAACAATAAGAAAGCACAGATTTCTCTGAAGTACACACAGACGTTTTCCAGGATACACCACATATAGCCAATGCAGTAAGTTTTTATACATTTTAAGATTGAAGTTGTGCAAAGATTCTTATCACAAGAATGGGGCTAGAATTCAACAGAAGACAGAAACTCCATATATGTGTGGGAATTAAATGATACTTAACAAATGAATTTCAAAAAATCACAAAGGAAATTATAAAATATCTTGAGGCAGATGAAAATGAAAACACGAAATATCAAAATTGATGGGATGCACCAAATGTAGTGCTAAGATGGAAATCTATAGCAGTAGATACTCTCATTTAAAATGAAGAAAGCTCTCAAATCAAAACTAATATTTCATCTCAAGGGACTAGGAAAAAAGAAGAAAAAACTAAACAAAAGCTAGCAGAATGAAGGTGTTACTGTTGGAGGGTGTCCCCTAAAAGTTTGTGTCCTGAAATTCAATTCCTGAGTGTTTCTGCATTGGGAGCTGGGGCCTAGGACACTAGGTTATTGTGAGGAGCCCTCATGAATAGGCTAATATCCCTTGCATAATAGTTCTCATTCTCATGGGACTGAATTAGTTACTGTTAATAAGAGCAGTGTTTTAGCAAGCAAAGTTATCCCTTAGTCTGCTTTTTGCACTCTCACCTGGTTGCGTTCTCCTGTCTGCCATGAGTTGGAGCAGCATGAAACACCAGATTCAGTCATCCAATGTTGAACTTTCAGCTTCCTGATGAACCAAAAAAACCTCTGTTTTCTTTATAATTATTCAATCTCAAAAGTATTCTTTTATAGCAATAGAAAACGGACTAAGACACAATTAAATAATAAAGGTAAGAGTCAAGATAAGCAAAACAAAAAAGAGAAAAACAATACAGAAGGTCAATAAAAGCAAGAGTTGTTTCTTTGAACGTTTAAACATTACAAACCCACAATTAGAGGCTGGAGCAATGGCTCAGCAGTTATAGCACGTGCCTTGCATGTGCAAGTACGCGAGTTCACACCCCAGCACCACTTTCACAGCACAGTCTCAGAGCAAAGAAGGCCACATGAAAAACTAAAAAAAAAAAAATAAAATTTATTTCTCGCTTTCTCCCTCTCTCTTAAAAATATCTTAAAAAGAACCCATAATTATCTGGACAAAAAAGACATCTAAAATCAGAAATTAAAATTAAAGTGGGATGTTACCACCATTTCCATGGATTTAAATGAATTACTAAGAGTAAAATAATCAGTTGTAGTCCAACAAGTTTCTACACTACGTAAAATGACACATTCCTAAAACAAACAAGCAAAAAAATAAAAAATAAAAAATAAAAAAAAACCCAGAAAATCTAAACAGGAGGTTGATTGAATCAGCAATCAAAACCTCCAAACAGCCAAAGCACAGGAACAGATACCTTTACACTAAATTCTTTCAAACACTTAAAGAAGAATTAATACAAATACTCCTTGAAATCTTATCAAAAATTTGAAACAGAAAAAACACTTCTAAATTCATTATGAGATCAAGATTAAACTGATATCAGTCAGACACCCACCCAAAAAAAAAAACTATAAGAAAAAAAAATCTAGAGATACTGATTAATAATATACCATTAAACAAAATGCTAGCAAAATGAGTTGAATGACATATTAAAAATATTATATACAATGGCCTTGAGAAATTTGACCCTGTAATGCCAAGATGGTTAACATGTAAAATCAATTAACATAGTACATTAAGAAAATGAAGGGGGAAAAACACATTTATCTAAATTATTGTTTAGAAAAGCATTTGATAAAAGTAAAAAAGTTAAATCCTATTTTATGACTAAAAGAGTCAATATAATAGGAATAGAAGAGGGCAGGAGCCATGCCTCAGAGGTTGGAGTGCCACATACACAACTAAGTATCAGAGAAACAAAGACCAGATTAAAAAACTCCATAAAATCGATTCCCACTTTCTCTCTCTCTTTAAAAAAATAGGAATAGAAGGAACCTACAGTAAAATAATGAGATTCATATATGAATAACTCCAGTCAACGTCACACTTAATGGGAAGCAACTGAAAGATTTTTCTATAAGGAACAAAGCAAGTATTCTTGATAGGGTTTTGTTGTTGTTGTTGTTGTTGGCTATTTTTTTTTCATTTCTATTGAACATAGTACTGGAAGTCCTAACCAGGGCAATTAGACAAGAAAAAGAAATAAAAGATATCCAGTGGGAAAAGAAAAAATAAATTGTCTCTATTCGCAGACAATAAAATTTTGTACATAGAAAGTCCTAAATATTCCACACACACACAAAGAAACTTATTAGAACTGATACATAAATTCAGCAAAGTTGTAACAATCAAAATTAATTCATAGAAATCAGTTGCATTTCCATATACTAACAATAAAAATTTAAATAAAAATTATGAAAATTATTCCACTTACAATATGTCATAGTCTATTTTGAGTTACTGCAATGGAAAACCACTGACTGAGTAACTCATAAGGAAAGACCTTTATTTCTCATAGTTCTGGAGGCTGGGAAGTCCCAAATCAAGGCAGTAGTACTCTGGAAAAGGCCTTCCTATTGCACCCTCAAATAGCAAAGACAGAAGGGCAAGTCAAATGTCCTGTGAAGCCCTCCTTGCCTCTTGAAGGTCTAAACTTACAATCTCGCATTGGAAACACTTGAATTTTGAAGGAAATACACACAGATCAAGCACAATATAACAAAAGGGAACAAAATAAAATACTAAGAAATAAACTAAGTCAAGGTCTAAAGGCATGATGCACAAGTGTCTAAAGACAATACTGCAGAAAGAAATAAAAGTTATGAATAAATTTAAAGACATCATAATCACAAAACTCAATATTGTTAATGTCCCTCAGTGGATGAATGGATCCAAAAACTGTGGTACATAGATACCATGGAATTTTACACAGCAATTAGAAACAATGATCTTGCAACCTTTGAAGGTAAATGGATGGCTATGGAAGAAATTATGCTGATTGAAATCAGCATAACCCAGAGAACCAAAGGTGGAATGTCTTCACTCATCTGTGGAGGCTGGAACCAGACCCTGGCCATTGAGAAAGTTGGGCTATTATCATGTGTTAAATCCAGATAAAGTGTAATGTTATACAACTTAATACATTTTTAGAGATGTTTTGGGAAGGGGAGGGGAGGGATAAGGGTGTGTAATTGGGGGGAGGACTCTTGGGGGTAAATCTAATCTTCAGAATCTATATATATATTATATTATTTCATTAAAAGATTGTGTGTTTGTTCAACAAATAAATTTCTGAATTTAAAAAAAGATTTCACTAATACCCACAGATATGACAAATTCAGTGAAATCCTTATCAAAACCTTATTTTTTTCCCAGAAGTAGAAAATCCATGTTAAAATACATATCAAATTTCAAGGGTCCCTGAATAAATAAAATGGTCTTCAAAAAGATGCGTTAATTTGAAAGTATCTTATTCTTTACTTCAAAATTTAATAAAAAACTACAGTAATTAACATAGTATGGTACTGGCTTACAGACAGACATATGATCGATGGGATGGAATAGGGTAACCAAAAATAAACCCTCACAGGTAAGGTTAAAGGACTTTCAGCAATGTTTCCAAGGCCATTCAATGAGGAAAGAAAAGTTTTTTCATCTAATGATGCTGATAGAACAAGATATCCACATGCAAAAAAAAAAAAATGAAGTTTGTTCTTTGCCTTATGCCAGATACAAAAATTAAGTCAAATTGGATCAAATACCTAAATAAACTGAAACTTTGTAAAAGTCAGAAGAAAGCATAGGAAAAAGCTTCATTACCTTTAAGATGGTAATGTTTTATTGGCTATATCACCAAGACACCAGAAACAAAAGAAAAAAGAGACAATTGGCATCACTAAATTTTTAGAATTTGTTTGTAAAACAATACCATGGACATACTAAAAAGACAATCCATGGTATGTGAGAAAATATTTGAAGAAATATTTTATAGACATAGAAATAGAAATATTTTATCTGATAAGGGATTAATAACTAAAGGGCAGTGATAAGAAAACAATCAACCAGATTCAAAAAGGACAGGAAGAAAGACCAGCATTGTCTTGTTGTCCTGTTCCAAAGACACAAAGAAGAGGTCATGTGGGTGCACAGAAGGATGGCAGCTATATGTAACCTAGGACAAGCATTCTTACTAGTAACCAAACCTTGTTGGGTCTCCTCCATCTTTGAGGAACCCATTTTCTGTTGTCCAAGCCATGTAGTCTATTGTACTGTTGTTATGACAGCCAGAGTAGGTTAGTACACAGGGTCCCCTGATCTGAAATTTTGCCTCCTAAAAGAGAATGTTTCTTTTTTCTTCTCACATACACCCCAAATGAAAATCACACTCAAAAGTTTTCTGAATTGGAAGTGTCTTTGGTAGTGCTAAACCTACCTTCACAGAGTGCTAGTGAGAAGCAGGGCTTTTCTGGTGTGTGTTTATGGATTAGAGAGACATGTGGCAGACTCCACATCTCCCCAGAGTGCTCCCTGATACATTATCAAATCCACTTTTAAGACTGATGACATAATTCTTTGAGGTTCTGATATTTTCCCTCAGCTATAGTTTTTGCTCATTTACTATATACCCTTACTTACTTGTATTCCTTAATCTGCTTGCAATGTTTCTTATAAGTTCCATGAGAAAATCTAGTTCCTAGACACTCAAAGCATTTGGGGCAGAGGTTTGATTTCTCTCTCTCTCTTTCTCTCTCTCACCCACAAACCCACACTCACCTCCACATATATCTTTGTTGTGACAATCTTGTCTAATTTCTGCTTTTCCACATTCTATTTGGAATTCATTTTCCCATTTAGTTAGTTCACTATATATAATCTATTATTAAAAAAAATTTTTGAGTCCTCCCCTATAATTGAATATGAGTCCCTGAAGTCTTCATTGATGTGGTTTTCCTAATATTCACTGGGACTATCTAGTCCAGACAGAAGGTAGCAATCAGCTTGTAGACACCTGCTCATCAATAAATCACCAGGGGGTAGTTTACTAGATTACGGTTTTTGTTTTTTAATTTACTGTTAAGTGAAGTAGAGAACATAATTAAGAATACTTAGTTGAAATGATGTTGTGGGTCTTCAGAAAATTTTTAAACAAAACAAAATCTCTAAGTTAGTTACTAGAAAAATATCTCCAAGAATACTAGATAAAATAATTATTTGTTCTTAAAGGTAAGATCCTAAGACATTCTATCAAGGCATCCAAAGACTTCTCTCTGAAGCTATGTTCTGCCTATTTGGAAGTTAGCACTCCTGGCCTATAAAGTCCTATCCTTTTTACTTTGCTAATTACAATCTATTCAAAGACAGTATCAAAGTGAGACCTTTGATTTTTGTGTGTGTCTGTACCTTGAGTCAAAATCCTTTGATTGTATAGCAACTTTTGGGCCTTCTACACAAGATTGATGTTAGAGTGGAATGTGTCCTTTATTTTTCATATTCAGATACCAATACCTGGCTTGTTTGTTTTCCAAAAAAATATGTGGAGAAGGAATCTTAAATATATATTCTTCATTCTTGTGAAAATTCCTTTAAAAACACTTAAATGGTTACCAAATTTGTTTAAAGGAATGGGATAATATCATAACTCAATGAAACTTCCCATCTTATAACCTAGAAATTATACTGATTTAAGCAGCTGACTCCATACATCTGCAATGCTCGTTTACCTGTTTCTCATCATTACCTGATAAAGCTCAGTAACCACCTTTAATTCATAATTATTATTCCAGTCCTACAGAAATAAAAATAATGGATTGAGCATCATAAAATAAACTTGGCAATTTGCAGTTAGCATCCTGCAATTTTATCCACATTATTGCATAAAGAAGTTCTGGACCATGTAAAGAAAAACATTTCATCTTGAGCCTATGAATCAAATCCCTGGGACTAGGCCTCTTTTTCTGTTGGTGTCCCTACCCATGTTTCTATTTCCTAGCAGTAGAATGCAGGACGGAGGACAATCATACATACACTTCTAACAGAAGCTAAGATACAATTTTTTTGATGACATATGTTGTTACAATGAATACTAGTCAATCATGGTTATTGCTTTACTTTTATCTGGTACTCAGTTTAGTTCCTAGAACTTAGTAGTTTCTAAGTAAAGAATATGTAGTAAACAATTTCATTCCCAACAAAGTATGAAAGGTATAGCAACTTATGTTGAATTGTTAAATACACTAATCTGTATCCACTTTTACTAGAATTATTTTTCAACAAATTTTATTCAATGTCCCAACCTATCATAATAATTAATTAACAAACAAATAATGTGAAAACAGTAATTTAAATATGGTATGAATCTCTGCTTTTACTGGTATTATACTCTGGAGATAGAGATAACTATTAAGCAAACTAATAAGGAAATAACTAACAATGTGATGTCAATTAGTGGGAAAAAATCTATGCGGAACAGTAAAGTAAGGAAAGAAGAATGAAGGAGAATGAAGCAGGTTTGAGTGCTATTTTACATGAACAGAGGAGGGAATCACAAGGAAGACACAAGTTAGGGGAGGGAGCCCTGGGGATGTCTGGAGAATACATGGCAGGCAGTTGTGGAATCCAGAGTAAATAAGCATAATGCACACATATATCTTAATTAAGAAGCTTCACTTGATGTGCTGGTGGCCTTCTAAAACAGATGTTAGCTAAATAAAGACATTTTAAGACAAATTCTAAAAGTCAGTACAAACAGTTGCTATTGGCAAAGATTAAAAATACATCTTACATGCAGATGCAATACACAGTACCAGTCTAAAATCTGTATGTTCTTTTAGAGTGATTGCATTATTTAGGAGCACATTGTTAGAATGTATGCCTGAGTGGGAATTTGGAGTTGGAAAAAAATGATTGCTTAAATATTCACTCTGCTATATAACTCATAACTCACGCTAATAACTTAATATGGCTTCAATTTTCTTGCTACAAAAGCAAAAAATTATCCCTATTTGTACTTCAAAATGGTTGTTCATTCCTTTTTCATTCATTCATTGAGTCAGAACATACTTGCTAATTGTGTACAGTATGCCAAGCATCATCTGGCTAAGGAAATGCAAGAAAGCTATCATGGACATCGTGAAAATACCACCAGTAAACTGTTAGACAAAAAAATTTGTAAACTATCAAGTGGAAATGAGTTCTAAAAAGAAAAGTAGCAGAAGATAACAAAGTTTTGAGAGCATTCTGTTATGATAATGTTAAAGAAGCCCATCTTATACAATGAGAGAAATTTAAAAGAATGGAAGATCCAACCTTCTAGAACCATTTAGAGAAAAGTGTTCCAAGTACAAGGAAATAATTCTGAGGGCCTACTTATAGGGCAAAAAGATGGGTGTGGCTATAGCCAAGTGTGTGAGGGGACAAGTGGAGGAAGCAAGGGCAGACAGGCAGACTGGAGATGTGATGTAGAAACATATACTCCATGATAAAAATTTTGAACATAATCATGAATGAGATGTAAAACTTTATGAAAGTGATGTGATAGGACTAATTTGACAGGAACACTCAGTGTTGAGTAGAGAACAAATTGTCACTGTGGAACATGTTAGACACAGTTGGACTAGTTGGAGGTATTGCTCTAATCCACATAGCAATGATTTCAACAAGTTTGTGGCTGAAAAAGGTGATGAGAAGAATCAGATTATGGATACATTTAAAAGTAGCAGGATTTGCTAATGAATTTGATGTGAGACATGAGAGGAGTCCGGAATGACTCCAAGATTTACAGTCTACCATAATTTGAATCAATACCCCCCCCAAAATATGTTTTAAACACTGGAATGTGTGAATTTTACTTTTTAAGGCAAAAGGGATTTTGGCAGATGAGATTAAATTAATGTTCCTGAGATAGGAATATCATCCTAAATTATTAGGGCTAGTCCAATAAAAGCAATAAAATGTTCTTTTAAGGGGACATAAGAGGGGTCAGGGAGAGGAAGAAGGACATATGGTGACAGAAGCAGAGGGAGAAATTTTATGTAATGTGGAGTCAGGAGTCAAGGAAGTGAAAAGAAACTATTGAAGCAGGGAAAAGAGAAGGAATGGACTAAACTCTGGAGCCTTCTGTAAAAACCAGCCCTGACAACACTTTGATTTTAGTCTAATAAGACTCACTTCAGACTTTTGATCTTCTGAAGTATGAGAAAGTAAACTTATGCTGTTTTAAGTCTCAAAATTTGTCATAATTGGATACAGAATTAGTGGGAAATTAACATGAGATTTACGCAAATGAAAGGATTGAGAGGGTTGAAAGAACAAGGGATTAAGCAATTTATCTTTGTGTGGAAATCAGAAGTCTGAATTTGAACATGAAATGTTTGAGATAACATTGAGATATCAAGGAAGAGATGCCAAGTAGATATGAGGACACATAAATCCACAATAAAGGACAATGTTCCTTGCTGAGAAGATATATTTGCAAGTAATTAGCATATATTTTTAGTATTTAATCCATGAAACTGAGAAAAATTATCTAGACTGTATCTTGAAAAAAGTAATCAAAATTTTAAAATCAGAAGTTCTTCAAAGTTTAAAGTCAGAAAACTCAGGATAATTGAGAAAGCAGTCACCAAGGTAGTAAGGAAAGAACTGAAAGATCAGTGTGTTGAAGGCCAGAGGAGAAAGCATTTCAAAGAAAGGCGAGTAATTAGGTGTCAAGTGCTGTGATTAGTTTAAAGAGAAGACTGAAGATCTACCATTAAATTTAGCAACATGGTGCTCCCTGATAACTTAGATGAGTGATAAAACTGTTTAACTATAAGAGTCCTTGGGGTGGAGGTAGAAAGCCTTGCCAACTGCGCTCAGAAGAAAGTAGGTGGGGAGGCCCTAATAGTATCCTTGAGAGTACAAAAAGAAATGGAAGCCTGCTGACAAGCCAAGGAAGAGCCTCAGGAAAGAATATGGACATTCAGACATTGATAGGAGGACTATAAGCTAACGCTAGCAGAAAATTCACATATTTGCACAAAATAGATGTTCAATAAAATATTGGTATCATTACCCTAAAAACGTCCCCACAACCAAATGAATTGTGTTAGTGTGAGGTTAATTTTTACAATATAAGTAACTGACTTGTATTTAAATGAACAGAATTTTCTAGTGCATTTATTATATATTATATATTATATATTATATATTATATATTATATATTATATATTATATATTATATATCTCACGTACCAGTGTACCTTATAATTGAAGCTAAGTAGCACAAGGGAAAAATTGTTGGTCATGGGAGATGCAGGTCTTGGAGAATCTTCTCTGTCAGTTACCAATATCATGGTTTAAAAAACTTAATTATGACTTTAGTTCTACTTTGTTCCAAACTAATAATGTATCCCTTATATAAGGTTACTGAGAGGATGAAATGAGAGCCTGCATGGGGAAAAAATTTAAACTGCACCACATTTTGAAAAGGGTATCATAAAACTGGGACAAATCTTTTTCTCAGTTGGAAAAATAATCTTAAAGGAAATGAATCTAAAGTTTGGCTTTCATTAAAGAGTGACTGCTATCAGACAGATAAAGAAAGTGGTTCAAACATAGACTTCATGAAAGAAATTATTTGATGTACTGAGAAAACGGTGTCTGTGTCTGTGTCTGTGTGCATTTCACCAAAAGTGAAATGCAAAGGCAGCACAGAGAGGCAGGGAACGCCACACCTAGGTCTTCAGTTCAAACATTGGAGACTCTCAGAGATGGTATGGTCTGGGGAGACACAGCAGTAATAATCAAGACATTATGTAGTACCTAGAATATTAGTTAATAATAGATTGAAAAGCAATGGAGACCAGTGATATATACATTAAAATTAACAGGTAAAAGAAACCAGGGTGCATGTGAGATGTTAGTTAACAAATTCATAGATGATAGAGCTTTATTAAAAATTTAGCTCATCTGTGAATCAAGGAGATAATTCTTTAAATTCTCGTTAGAAATTTGAGTTATTTTACTTTCTTAATTAGCATCCTTCCTTTAATGATTTTCATTTCCTTTGAGCTTTCATTCAGGTAGAAACAAAAAAAAAATCAAGAGATGTAAAATAACTTCTCTGATCATTTGACTCCTAACAGACATTTTATACATAAACAAAATAAAAATTAAGTGTACCCCAACCATGAGAAACATGTTGGGATGCAGACAAATGGAGGTCAGAGAAAGATTCAGGTCAGAGAGCGGAGAAGAGAAGGTGGACATGTTGGGGGCCAGGGCTTTCCATTGTTTTGTTGCAGAAATTCAATAAAATAAAAAGTAGGAAACAAATCCAGAAAACTGAAGTTTCTGAATAGTCTTTATTATTAACTTTCATTATTGTGACACTTAGGTCAGAAAATCATGTGCATTCTAAATAAAGGACATTAGAGCCGTGTGCTTCCTGCTACAGTTGGCCTCATTGCTGGACTCAACAACCACGTGACCATGGCTCCCATTCTAGGGGCACTGCACTTTTTTTTTTCTTCACAATGATGAATACTCTAGCATTACTAACATTATGAAGAAAAAAAAGAGGTTAAGCTTTAGGGCATTTTGAAATTAAAAGTCAAGTACATTTTGTTAGTAATTTAAATTACCCAATGTAGAGAAAGAAAATATTAGACACACAGGTTTTCCTTCATCAGATCTTCAACAGTGTGTGACAGGAAATCACATGCTACTCGTGGCCCACACCGTAGGGTTGGTGTGGGGAACAAAGGATAAGATCTATGACTTGGGGTTAGCGTAGGACTTCTTTGATAGTAATCACCCAACAAAAGTAGGCTATAACTACCATTTTCCTTACTAATAAAAATGAAAGCCTACAACATATCCATTTATAATTAGTAATAAGTCTTTACAACTATAATGCTTGTATTGTACATGTATTCCATAACCTTGTACTGTGTGGGCTATGTAAAGTGGATAGTTTTCATTAATGATCTTGTTTTAAATTATGGAATATTTAGTTGCAAAATTAAGTTTTCTGGGGCTGGAGTGGTGGCTTGGTGGTTACAGCGCTTGCCTTGCATGCACGAGTACGTGAGTTCAAACACCAGCACCATGTACACAACAAAGTCTTGGAGTAACGAAGGTCACACAAAAAACTAAATAAAGTTGAGTCTCTCTTTCTCTCTCTCTCACACTGTCCCTCTCTCTAAAAAAAAAATAAGCTTTCTAAAAAAAGTTTTAAATATTCTTCTGACATATTATGAACCTGGGAAATATATTAACAATTATAATAACTGTAGTAAAATAGTTTAGCTTTTTGTTGGTTTTAGGATTTTTTAAAAAATGTATTATCTCAAATGTGTTTTTCTGTGTATTATAAATAAAAAAAGCTTTGAAAAAAAATGTTGCTAGGAGATGGGCAACCAATGGTTTTCATCAGAAAAAAAGTATAAGACTGGTTGATATTTTTAAAAGCAAATTTCAAACAGTGGAAATGACTAAAGACAGATGGCACCTTGAGAAATGTTACTCAGTAATAAATCGCTGTTGCACTCTTGCCTGGTGGTATTCTTGTTTTATCCTTTGGTTGATGAGATTCACCACTTTATCTGATGCTGGGGTTCGATGGTTAGAAGAGCAAGTACACATTCAGTTGGAAGCAAGAGTATCTGAGAAGAAATGAGAAAGATTCTCACAATATTCTTGGCTGGAAGATAAGCTATGAATATTCAAGAGAGCTCAGGGAAACTAAAAGATTGGGGAAAAGTGAACTTGCTACACCTTTTCCTGTGGTCCTCATCTTACACACATCTGGGATGATATATGTGGAAAACATATCGGGTTCAGATATCAGCATATCCCGTTGGAATCTTCCATTTATCCTAAACCATGCAAACATAGAGGAGATTCCAAGGGAATCACACTAAAAACTAAGTCAAGACTGAGTATGTGCAACATTGATTGCATACTTCAGTGGAGAAATATTTCACAGTGTAACTGTAAGTAACATAACTGACTACTAAAACAAATAAGAAAGAGTCCTTGAAAGAAAACAAATGAATTCAGAATGGCTATTGTATATTATCTACCACAAATAATTATGAGCCAAATTGTTATTTATGAGCTAGACAAATAGAAAGGTGATCAACAACCTGAAAAAAAATTTAGAATCTGTAATTCAATTATAATTTACTTCATGTGGAAGTGCATGTTAGAATAAAAGATGTCAAAGTAGGTATTCTGTATGCATTCTAAATTAAAAGAATTAAAGAAATACATGCTCCAATAGCAAAAAAAGGAATCAAATCCATAAGGAATCTTAATGATAAATGAAAATTGTAAAGGAAAAAATTCAATTTACATTCTAGAACTGAAAAGTATAATGGCTGAAACTAAAATCTCTGCTGTTAAAAAGATGTTTTGACACATTAAGATATCACCTTACACCAGTCAGAATGGCAAAGATGAAGAAAATAAACAACAATAGATGCTGGAGGGGCTGTGGAGAGATAGGCACACTAACACACTGTTGGTGGAGCTGCAGACTGGTACAGCCCCCTCTGGAAAGCAGTATGGAGAATCCTTAAAAAATTAGGGATGACTCCACCATATGACCCTGCTATTCCACTCCTGGGTATCTTTCCAGGGGACTTAGAATCAGCACATTACAGTGACACAGCAATATCGATGTTCATAGCAGCACAATTTACTATTGCTAGGCTATGGAAACAACCCCGGTGTCCCTCACAGGAAG
>PVKS010016808.1:0-37450 GCA_004027875.1 Aplodontia rufa
AAAAAAAAAAAAAGGAAAGAAATTCTGAAACAAGCTACAACATGGACGAACCTTGAGTACACTGCGCTAAGTGAAATAAGTCACCCACACAAAAAGAAAACGCTATTAGATCCCACTTTTCTGAAGTATCTAGAGTAGTCAAGTTTATAGAGCTAGAAAGGAGTATAGGAACTACCAGAGGCTAGCGGGAAGGGTAAATGATGAGTTGTTATTTAATAGGTATAGAGTTTCAGGTTATCAAAACTAAAAAGTCTGAAGACTATTAAGCAAAAATGTAAACATACTTAATGTTACTGAACTGCACATTAAAACTAGCTAAGACGGTTAAATGTGTTTTTTTTACCTCAATGAAAAATAAAAATTTAAAATATAGGATACCTAGCTAAATTTGAATTTTGGGTAATCAGTGAATAAATTTTTAGCATAAATATGCCCCATGCAATATTTACTGATGACATGAAATGTGTCCCATGCAATATTTGGGGTATATTTGTATTAAAATTATTTATTTGTCTATAATTAAAATTTAAACGGGTCTCCTGTATTTTGGTTAGAAATCCAACTTAAGGTCTAATCTCAGAAGTAAAACGTCATCACTTTTGTTGAATCCCATTCAGCAAGCAAGTCTCTTGATCCAGCCCCTCCCAAAGAGGAAACTACACAGGGACATGAAAACCAGGACACAGGGATCACTGGGAACCACTATAGAAGCGGCTACCAAAAATAGAAGAGACAAGTGAAAACTTTTAATGTTTATATTTCTGCTTTCACCAGTCAGTTTGTAAGTTCTCCTGAGGGTCACTGATAGGTAAGAAGAACACCTAACATATAATCCACACCAGAAGTCTTGGAAGATATGGAATGGGAATCGCTATACATAATCACATTAGGGCAACAAGTTTAAATGGACTTGTTCCTGGCAAACCAAGATGAATGGTCGTCCCACTGGAAGATCATATTTCTGGGTCTGTTTCTCAGCCACTAGCCCAACGCCAACATATTAACAGGTATTTAGCACATACCTGCTTATGGAGTGGCAAACAACACCAAAACACACAAAAGTACTTGAACCACTAAATTTGTGGCCCTGGAATGTTTTCCTTCATAGTCTAATTAGGGAAACAAAAACTCTCCTACCCTGTCTAATCTTACTTTTCAATTAAAAGCACATCTGAAACAACATAGACATTTCACTCCAGGAATAAATCCCAACAGAAGGGTGAGTTGAATTACATAATGAGCAGCTTTAGCATTTAATATCATGGATCCTAGTGGGTGAGGTGTTACAGTGAAAAGCTACCCGGGGCCCTGACTTTTGGGCTTCAATCCTATTCTCAGGTTTAGTAAACACACAACCATGGGAGATAACCCCACCCCATAGACCTCAGCATGCTCATGTATAATTGACACTGTATTGAATGCGGCAAAATGTGTAATATTTATTATGCTGATATTTAACATACCAGCAAATATTTGAGCATTTGCTATGTGTCAATATACAATTCCTAGAAAGTTAAAGAATGAAAAATACTCTTGATAGAAATATATATCTCTGCACAATCTAGGGTTACCAAAGAATCCTCAAGAAACTAAATCAGAATTCCTAAACTTACAGTAATTTATCATTTTAACAGTCAATCACAGCAACAACTGAAACCCACAACCAATTTAAGACAAAACGGATACTCCATGGGTGAGAAAATTTGCTCCTTCCAAATTACAAGGAATTCAATTACTTACATAAGTTCTTTATATGGAAGAATTTTTAAATTTTGTACCCAGACGGTGAGGTAGAATAATGAGTTCAAGTTTTCAGTAAGCTAAAAACATTGCCATTTATAGTTTATGAAAAAACAAATTTTTGTAACCCTTCATAACTCATAGCTACTAATTAGTCCTCCATTATACATAAGAATGAAATTTTGTGTAATTTTGCCTCTTGTGCCTATAAAAGTGGAAGAAGATATAGTTTTTAGGGCTCAGTTTGTAGCCAATTAGGAGACTCATTCTGCCCTACCAAGAAGATGTGAATATAAATAATTCTTAGGCTTAAGTGAGAACTACAAATGGGCAGCTTGTTACATTAGGATTGTTGTAATAATTTTTTCGTAGTGTTGTAGCAAATTACCAAAAACTTTGTGGCTTGAAAAAACACAATGTATTATCATAGAGTCCTTGAAGTCAGAAATCTGACATGGTTTGCACTGGATTAAAATCAAGGTGCTGGGAAGGCTACTTTCATGACTTGAGGCTCTAGGGGGATCCCTTTCCTACCCCTTTTCAGCTTCTAAAGGCCATCTGCACACCTTGGCTTGTGGCCCCTTCCTCCATCTGAAAGTCAAAAATGGCCCGTAGGGTCCTTCCCACAACTCTCTCACTTCACCCACCTCTCCTGCCTCTCTGTTCCACATAAAGACCAGATCACATTGGGCCTAACAAATAATCCAGGGTAAACTCCTTATCTTGCAGCCATCTGATTGACAACCTTAATTCCATATGCAACTTTAATTCCCCTTTGTCATGAAGCATGGTATATTCACACATTCTGTGGACTAGGAACTGGACGTCTGTGAAGGGACATTATTCTGTGTATCACAGCTGTGTTTTCCAAAGTATGTCTTGGTGAATGCCAGTTCAATGAGATGATACATGGGGAATAAATTCCACGGGGAAATGCATTAAGGAAATACCACACGCTACGCCTCATTCTTGGAATTTCACAAGAAAGTTTTACAGTAAAGAAGACTGACCAACTAATTTGGAGTTACAACCCATTCTTCTCTTGAAGCAACTGTTGATATCCAAGCAGTGAGTGGTCCAGAGAATGCTATTTTCTTGGACTTGTACAGGACTCCTGAATTCTGTCTTTAGTTTACCACAAGCTCTCTGCAGAAACCCAAGTCAGGCCTGCAACTCCTTCCACTAAATGAAGGGGGAGTGTAGCTTAGCTGTTACCTGATTCTCTACTGTGTTTCCTAAAGTGATCAAAAAGTTGCCTTCCAAACCTGAGATTTTGTGAATCCCTTCAGCAAACACTTGTGGAAAGTTACTCTGAAGACAGGAAGCAAGCTGGACTCTGGTGATAAAATGATCCTCTTCTGAAGGATCTAACTCTCCAGTTAGGGACACAAGCCTGGAAAGAAAAATCTACAATATGCCCAGTTGGTGGCCTACTAGAAGCAGATGCAGAGGACAGAGCCTGCATGGAAAGTGGGTGGTCAACTGTACTAAAGATGGTGGGAGGGAGTCTAAGGTGCATTCAGGGACAGCTTGTACTAAAGATGGTGGGAGGGAATCTAAGGTGCATTCAGGGGACAGCTGGAGTCACCTAGTTAAGTGAGAGATGGGAACAATGGTGTTCAAGTACTCATTTACAAATTCATGTCAAAGATGGAAGCACTTAATGAACAAAGTTCTTACTAAAATTCAGAAGCCATATTGCCAAATGTATTTTTGGTAGACTGTATTGGATCATTCAAGCCAAAAGACTAGATTTGGATCCATAAGAAATTATCCTCCCCCATAAGCAACATCCACTGGAAAATTCCTGCCTAACAGATCCACAAGGTCACTGCTTCCTATCATCACCCAGGGCCTGTGGAAGGCAAATTGAGAGACTCGCCCTGTTCCAGGGGCAGCCTAGCTTTCCTTTGGCACGAAGGAAATAACAAATGTGATTTATTCAGGCTTTAAAAATTTATACTAAATTATAGACCTTGTTTTGCATTTCTTAAGGGCTTTTTCAAGCTTATTTCAATGAAGGTATATTGTATTTTTTCTCTGAACCTTTTGTCAACAGCAGAACAAAGAGACCACTAGTGTTTCTAAATTATTGTTGCCTCATACAGGACTGGAAGAGAAAGCCATGCAAGTTAAATATCTGTACACTTAGCACTTCAATTTGGACTCTTTTTTTTTTTAACCAGTTCCATTTGGAGTTATGGGATCTTAATAGAAGGCCACCCAGGTTTAGTTGTCATTGCCATTGTTTCTAAGGACAATGGGAAGGAATCAAAAGGGCAATAAGAAAATGTTTCTCGTATAGAAAACTTGGCAGAATAAAGAAACCAATGAGCATAACAATGGCAATGCCACAGAGTTAGACCCCAAAAGAGGACCTCATGTGTTTCCGTGGAGATGGGGATGAAAACAAACCACAAGAGAGTTCCCGTCAAATTGCTGCTTTGTGTCCAAGTATTGTGTTGAATGCTTTTCTTATTTTATTTAATTTTCAAGACAATTCTTTGCAGTAAGCCAGAGTCCTGTAAATTGATCCCTAGCAAGGATATTACACAAGTCTAACGGCAAATAGACTCAAACCACTTACATTAACACTGATCATGTAAGGTAGTGATCCCTGCCTCACCCTCTCCGCAGGCTGTCTAGGACACTGGAGGTACTTCATCCCAGCTCACAGCCATCCTCCTCAAACCCTGGGCACTCCAGGGAGAGTGACTTCTGAAAGCTCTTGATGATGGCACCTTACTTCAGAACCCTCTACTTCTCCTGGGAGAAAACTGGTATTCCTACTACACACCTCACCTCTGGAGCTCTTAAAATGTGAAACTAGACCTTACCACACCACAGCCATGCTGAGGTCACACGGAAGTGTGGGGAATGGAATTTCATCTATTATGTCTCTCACTTTAACTCCTAGGTGCCACCAATGAATTCAAAGGCTCCTATAAAAACTTCCCCTATAGCTTTTAGTCACCACCATTTCCAGATTAGACCAGCTCTAAGGCTAAGCTGAAAGATCATCATCTGATGCAGACTCCATGTGAGCCTCCACTTTTCCTCTCCACACTCAAACATCTGCAAAAAGCTCTGCCCTTCTTCTCACTGGGCCAAAGTGCCTCATGCAAAGCAATTTCTAGCAGAGCAGGCCAATGAATCCACCAGGTTCACAGACATATCTGGGTTCCAACGTTTGCTCAAGGGAGACTCCAGCTACAAATGAAGCAACTCAGCTGTAGAAAGGTTAGCAAGATGACCCAGCTGTTAAAGGTTGGAGCTGGAATTGGAACCCCAAGTCTGACTAATTCCGAGTTATACCATCTCCAGCATAAGGGCATCCCTGCAGGAGCCTTCAGTTATATCAAAGTGCCAGACTTTTTATTTTAGTTCTGATGGTCAGGGTGCATCCGTTTCATCTCAGGGTTTAATTTCGGTTCTCCATCTAAGATCTGAAGGTCTGAAGTCCAAATACTCCAGGATAAGTTCTTACTGATGCCTTGATGGCATGCCATCGACTCTGTGGAGCCATCTGGCCAATTGCTACGCTGCACACCACACCCTAGGGGCCTTCCACCTTCTCAGCTGGTTGCTACATAGATACTCTAAAATGCTAGAATTCACATCACCATAGACCAGGAGCCTAAGCCCTGGTTGCCTATGATTTTGGACATCTTCTGGAGCTCGTCTGAAGAGTATAGCAAAATATCTAATGCTCATAAGGAGAAGGTATGAAGTTCTCTCCCAGTTAACAGCAAAGGCTTACAGCAGTCTGCTGATTTGCCCCATACCTTCTGAGAATATTGCTAACACACCGGTACTGATACATCAGAAATTAAGGGTTCAGTTTGGCAAAGGAAGTTGTGCTGGGTGGCAGGGAGGGGAAATCACTAATCATAAATGTAAGCTTTGTTGGAAAAAATGTAGATTTTAGAATATTCTGGGGGCATCACATTGCCTATGTCCTACTAAGATTCTTTCAAAAGGAAACAGGACATCTTTCAAGTTTTATGAGCCAGTTACCTGGATTTCCCCCAGTTAACACATGTGTTGTAAAGGGAATCTTTAGTCTATTAATGCTGAGAATGCTTTTCTCCAATCCAAATCAAGGCTGATGTAAGGACAAATTTGGTAGAGACTAAATTCAAGAAACCAATGAGTCAGACCTTAGGGACCTAGACCATGCCTTGGTCAAGATGTTGGAAAGTGCTTCCATATTGAAAAATGACATCCAATAAACAGAGAAGGGGAAAAATGAGAATATCATCATTTTTCAGCTACTAATAAAATAATTGATTAAGGTAGCAATTCTAAAAGCCAAGGTTGGTAGAAAACTGGGTATTTCCATGATGACAAATCATTGCCCACAGCCAAGTGCTGGTCAGAAGGAAAAATGGAACATTTCAGGACTGGAGTCAAACTGCCACCACCTTCCATGCCTTCCAAAGTGATTGAATATGAAGGATGCAGCATTGACCATGAAGCGTCTTGCTGAATGTTTGCTCTGGGTCTAATTAAGCATTTCTATCAAATTTTCAGTTCATGCAGGAGTTAGAGAGGAACCAGAAAACTAACACCATGAGGAGGCACTCAGAAAATTCTGAAAGGTGGAAGCTTCTATAGGACAAGTAACCCTAGTTTATCCATATTTCTTCAACAAGTCGTTGTCATGGAAAAAATAAGACATAATAGTCAAATGTGATGTTGATTGGATTCTAGTTTAAACAACTCAGCTGTAACATTTCGGGGGACAATACAGGGAATTCATGCTTGAACTGGTTATCTGATGATGGGAAAGATGATTATTAATCGTGTAAAGTATGAACATTGTATGGTTTCTGTGTAGGAAATGGCCTTTACTTTTCAGAGATATATACTAGAGCATTTATGGGTGAAATGTAATATCTATAATTTTCTTTAAGTCTCAGCACACAAAAAAGTGCATGCAATCAATATGGCAGAATGCAAATGTCCCCTTTATGTGATGGCGTGGAAGGGCTCACCTCACCAGGTACTGTTTTCCCTACTGTTTCATGTTTTTCGCCATCATTCTTGAACACATGCGCAGTCAGCAGGCTTTGGGCTATGAGAACAGGGATTATGGAGGTTCCAAGAAGCCCCTCTCCCCGCAATTGCTTTAAAGGTCCAATGATGCTATCAGGGAATCCTGGAATGATGCTGTGTTAAGGGCTTCCAAGGTCAAGTCTATCCTTCCCTCATTTTACAGAAGAGAGATGGCACTCCAGAGAGACAAAGTGGCTTTCTCCAGAGCTCCCAGCTAACAGGTCAATGCAGCAGTAGAAATCAGCTGTTTTCCTGTGTACCTAACACTCTGCAGCCCTAAAACCTCCAAACTTTTGACAAAAGGGAAAATGGAGTAGGATGTGTGGGAACTTTCATTGCTCTCAGAAATCCAAGCCAGCAGCCTGAAGTGTGTCCCCCTCAGCCTCCCCTTCATTTGCTGGTTGAAGCATCTCTAAGATAGCACGTAGCAGCACTCCAGGAAATGTACCTGTTAGAGTACCCTTGAATGGGGAAGAGGAAATCCCAAAGTCCCCCTCAGATTTCTTCTTCCTAAGGAGAGGGTGGAAAGTGACAGGCTTCAAGGTCAATCAGGGCATTTGTTCCCCACTTAAAAACTGAAGCCACTTAACTTTCCTGATACCCAGCTTCTTTATCTATAAAGTGAAAATAACAATATAAGGAGTCCCAGAAAAAGAAACGGTGTGTCACAAGAGATGAGATGGCATACAGACCTAGAAGATGCTGAAAATTTTCCATTTCTGTCCCTCTGCTTTTCCCCAGATCATAATGATTTCCCCTTACAATGGAAAAACCGCAGACCACTGCATTACCTAACAAGGGACTTTTTAATAATTTCTGCTCTCCTGCCCTAAGAATTTGTACAGATTTTCTCACATTTTCTTTGCCTAGAGAAACATTTGGTTATCAAAATATGTACCTCATATTAGCTCAGGAAACCAAAAAGGAGGGAAAAGAAAAGATCTTCATTCTGTTGCTGCAATAAAGGTTTCCTTCTCTAGCGATAATCAGCTCTGCATAATTAAAATCGCTCAGACAGCTGAACTAATTTTCAGACTGGAGGTTTCGTCCTGTAGCAACACTTACAAGCAAAGTTTCCACTGTGAATGAATTTAATCGTGAGTCTAATTACAATTTTAATGAATATCTCCAAGCCCTGCACGTAAACTTGTACTCTACAGCTTTGCTCTGTGCTAGGGTGTTTTAAGATCTTTTCATTTTTAATATAAAAGAATGTGTTTGGCAAAATGATTGTGCAGAAAAGAAAAATTCTTTCCAGTTCAGTCTGGTTTGGTTTTGATGATCAAGTGAGAAAAATGTTCTTATTTTAAAGAGCCCTTGCAATTTGGGTATTTCACCTTTAGACTTTCAGTGTCCTCATCCTTAGGGTGGGGGACACCTTGGGACAGCTGCAATTCCATCTGCAGTTCAGCATGTTAATCTTGTTTCATAAATATCCAAAAATCTATTCTGGAAATTCAAAGACACTGGTTTCATTATATTTTTTTTTAAAAAAGTATAAAAGAGGAAACACAAAAAATTCCTTCCTAAAAACATTTTAAAGGAAAATCAAATACAAAATTTAAAACAGCTAAATTAAGCCACTCAAGTAATCAAAGATCTTTCTCAGAAAAAATGAATAAATAAAACCTTACTTGATTAAGGCCAGCATTTTTTTAATACAACAGGAAACTACCTAATATCCAATCATTGACAATTGGAGAAATAAAATTGTCATGTGTTTGAACACATGTTTTTCTCTCTTTTAACTTCTTTTTATTATACAAATAATTCATATTCATCTAAGATAAATCAGCAAATATAAAGTAAACAAAAATGTTTGTAAAAATAGTATCACTTGTTGGGGCTGGAGCGGTAGCTCAGTGGTTATAGTGCTTGCCAGGCATGCACTAGGAGGTGGGTTTGAACCCCAGCACCACATACACAACAAAGTGTTGGAGCAACCAAAGTCACGTGAAAAACTAAAATTAAAAAAAAAAAGTATCACTTGTGAACTCATAACCTAAAACTGAATATTGTTTAAGTTGATACATCCTCTTCCATATTTTGGGGTTTGTATATTTACACACATAACACACATATACACATCAGAGGCAAAATACATACATGCATAATACATGTACTATATATGTACTTAGATGCATCCATGCACATATTCCAGGAGAGTGGTTTCATATTGCACCCCCTGCTCTGTAACCTGCTATTATCACTCAGTAGCATGACAACTTTGCATGTGAAAAATTATACTTATGCAGCATGGAAATAGATGCAAACACAAAAACCAGCCTGCGGCTGTCAGCGGACTCTCTGGGTCAGGTTTCTCTCCCTTCTCAGGAGGGAAAGCTAGGGGGCCTCTCCCTTCTGCTTGTAGCTTCTCCTGCCCAGCAACCCTCTCCCCTTCCTGCTCCCCCTGTGTGCTCCGAATGTCAATGCTTTGTGCTGCATAGCATAGGGACTGACAGCTGGACGAATCTTGTCGGTCTGCTTCAGGGCCCTTTAACTGCTGAGACAGCTAGCACAGGACCCTGGAGGGAGAAAAGAAACAGACGGTAAGAAAGGAAGAAGGAAAGAGGAAACCCCTTCAACGCAACCCAGAAGCAGGTGCTAGGCATCTCCATGCACCTCTCACCCACGTTTCCGTTTCATTCTCACCATGAGTCTCTGAGGTTGTTGTGAGTGACTCTGTTTATGTGGATGTGAACACCAGGAGTGAAGGCCACAGAGTCAGGGATAATCCCAAATCACTTTTTAAATTGCTGAAATGAGAATGCTGTCGCTGCCCCTGTGGGAGGGCCTGTGGGTGGCAACACTCACCTCCAGTCCTGGATCCCACCCGAGGACCCATGCGCAGCCCCTGGATCCTGGGCCAGCACAGCGTGGATTCTTAGACTCTCCACCTTTCTGCCATTACTGTCCCCAAAGTGACCTTCAGTCTGTCAATGGACTCGCTCACGTGCCTGCACCAAAGCTACTAGAAAGGGAAGGAGACTGGGGGCTGGGCGGGGTGGGTGTTCTAGAAAGCCAAGACTTTCAACTTTAAGCTCCATGGATCTTTCCTGCACTTTGTGCATACTGAAATCCTGCTCATTGGCGTATCTGTACAACAGGATTAGGTGCAGCTAAGAGAACTAACTTTTCCAAATTCTCCCACTCTTTCCTCCTAATGTTTATTTCAATCCCGACTTCCCCACACCACTTCCCAAAGGAGCTGTTTGTGAGGGATTATTCTAGAACATGATTAAAGAATGCAGACCATCTTAAATCATGGAAAGGATAGGGGAAATTTTACCCCAGAACACCCATTCTTCTAAGATCCTAAAAATGCACAAGATGAAAAAGGATCTGGGGTTTGAAATTGGCTCTACCTGACTTCATGATGCAGTTCCAGAGAGAAATAGCCCACTTCCATCTCAGACACTGAAAGAAAAGGGAGCAGAAATACACAATAGGGGGGCTGGAGCGGTGGCTCAGCCGTTTGGGAGCTTGCCTGGCACGTGTGAGTACATGGGTTCAAACCCCAGCACCACGCACACAGCAGATTGTTCAAGCAATGAATGCTACATAAAAAACTAAGTAAAATTGATTCTGTCTTTCTCTCTTTCTCCCTCTTACTGTCCCTCTCTTTTCTAAAAAAAGAAAAGAAAAAGAAAGGAATACACAGTAGGAAAGAAATCACACACTTTTAAAAAGGAACACATACATTCCATTCAGTTTGCTGGTCTCCCAAACCATACATTCTAGGAGATGCTAATAAGTTGTTTCTGGATGAAATTTTAAGTCCTTTAAGGGTGAAAATCAATCTAGGAAAATGGAAAGAGAAGTAAGTTAATATTTTTAAATCTAGGAAGGCTGAGGAAAGAATGGAGAGAGAACAGCTGCATGATTGGACCCCAGCCAACAGAGCAGGAAACCTGGATGGGATTGAAAAACACATATTTAGATGAAAGTAACACGCGATCGTAGATCTGTACGCTTTCCACTAGTTGATCTGTGCATGCTGACAGCTCAGCGCACACGGACAATAAGAAAGTCTAGTCTTCATTTCAGCAGTGGCTGCAAAGATAGAAAGAGCCCAGAGCCTCCACGGAGAAATGGAACAGAGATCCCTAAGTGGGGACATGGCATGAATCCTTGGATCTTGAGAAACGATGTAATGGGCTCACCCAGATTGTAGCCATTATTTTTATAAGTCAAATAGCAGGAGAGCCCCTACCCACCGTCTAGTTGAAGAATCTTTCTTTTTCCCTAGTATTTTAATACAGGTTGAATCATGTTAGGAGGAAAATTCTACCCAAATGGAAGATAGCAAGCACTTGCCAATAACCAGCATCAATCTAAGATCCAGATCCAGAAAAATTATGCAACTTAAAATGCAGTCAGGGTAATGCTTCAAAAAGTGATAATGAGATTCCTCAAAGTTGGGCCAGTTTCCCAGCTCTTAGGGACAGCTGCTTCACCAGGTGGTGTGATGTTAGATCACACAGGAGCCCACAAACGCTGTGCACATGAAAACAGTGGTCAGAAAGAACCAGGCTTGGTGTCAGGAGAGTGGGAGGTGAGTCCTCTTTCCTCATTGTGAGCTGGGTGACCTTGAATGAGTAAATGAACATCTCTGAGCCTAGTAATCCTGAACTGTTTGAAACTGGGGAAATGAAGCCATAGTGCCTCATTCATTTATTTAAAAGCTATCAAATGCATCAAAATGTAAGTTAATGTCATTATTTTTAATTGTTACTATTCTGAGAAAATTCTTAAAAGATCTGGGGACATTGACAATGATTTTTAGTACATGCTTGGTGATCTGAAAATTACACTAGAAAAATATTTTGAAATTTTAAAAGATCATGCCAGTTATATTTGTGGCAAATTTAATGCATCTCAGTGGAGGAAACGATCATTTATTGAGTGTTCACCATGTGCTCGATCCTGTGAGCACAGAGCTTTACCTGCATTTTAATCCACTGAACCTGGGTGACCACCTAGCCCCATGCTTCTGAAGGGAGAACTCAGATTTGGGAGACAAATTGTGTATCTGAGATCTCATCCCTTGCACACTTCCTAGGTGCAAAGGAAGAGGAAGGGCCCAGTCCAGGAGGTGTGAATCCAGAAACGAACCCCTTTCATTGAGGGTGCGTTCTGGCAGGAAAGACAGGAAGAAGCACAACCCAGCACAGGGCCTTAAGGACAGCAGAGGCCCTTTCGCAAACCATCAAGACCAACGTTGAGCCCGTAACTGGAAAGTTGCTTAAAGGAGAGAATCAGAAAAATAATGCTTTTAAACTTTAAGTATTTTACTTTAATTTAAAATATATAAATATTCATTCAGTTCATAGAACCAATATTTAAAGGTTGTTCAGAAAAAAAGAGACAGTTTTTGAAGCATGTCCATTTTTATATGTCATCCCAGAGTTAGCTACTGATTCAATTAAACCAAACTCTTCCCAGGGTGGCTTTGGCTTCTGAGCTCTAGACTCAATATCATGCTCTCCCTTCCCCCAACCTACTTCATTCTTTGATTTATCTGTTTCTGTCCATGACCAAAATGATTTCTTCCCTGACTCTCAGCCTACATTGCAATAAACAGGAATCATTAGTTCATTCTTATCTATCATCTTTCTGTAAATCACTGGAAACTTCAATTTGTCTGGAATCAGTTACTAAACCATGTTCTTAATTATTGTCTTGTAGTTCAAAATTTTTCCAATGTTGTCAACCTCGGGCAACATTTTCTTTTTTCTAAGATTTGGTAAGTGTCAAACTGGGAATTTCACTCCCCACTAAATGCTACAGGAAAAAAGGAGAAAGAAAAAAAAAAACCTTTAATGCTAATGATCTTTCATGATTACATGGAACATTCTGTCCTCAACTCCTATTTTTTCTAAGATAAAACTCCAAAATTATTTTTAAAACACATTTTAGCCCCTTGATCCATAACTTGGAACAAAGAAGTTACATTCTGTTATAAAAACCTGGCATGTATTTAAATCACTTTCTTACATTATTCATAACCAAAACCTGAAGAAGCATTATTTTAGACCAAAAGCTCTCAGTTGTCGCCAGCAGTCAAGGCAAGAGAAATTTTACCCCACTGCTAGAAATTTTATATCACACGTACACACATGCTACATGCATGCCCATACAGACACCTTTAATGACATGTAATGTGCACTGAGTTTTCTATTCTGTTTTAGTCCATTTCATATGATTTTTTTTAGAATCTTTTTTTTCCAACTGTGGAAATTTGTTCCCTGGCATATCAAGAGTCAAAATCCACAATTTGAAAAACATTGATAAAGGAAGCACAGGCTTGGCAGATGTCTATTTCCTTCAAGTGTGTCTTCACAGAATGTGTAGATTCATGGGGAAAAAAATGAATTTATAGAATAACTCAGAGTCTGTCCATGCTGATTTTTGTGAAGAGCACTTATCTTGTAAAAACAAACAATTTATATCTCTTAAATCTTGAAGGGTTTTTTTTCCCCTTTTGCCAATAATAAAAAGTCAAAATTTGGAATTCCAACTGCATTGCTACAGGCAGATGCTGTGAATCTTTGCTTGGATTTTGTGTATGCAGAGAGCTCTTGCTTTACCTTCTGTACCAAGCTATTCTGGAAAATGTCTTGCAGTTTAGACCTGTCTCTGATGCACTGAGAGTTATTTCCTAATCAAATTTTCCTTATTGATAAATGACTTTTAACTCCTCTGTAAATTTTTTAGCAGCAGATTGATTAGTAATTTCTGCTCTCCAAGGCCCAATACCTGGATACCTTGGCTTTTCCCTCCATTCAAGCCATCCATCAATTGCTGCAAAGCTTTTAGGGCTGCCAATCATCTGGTACACATTCAAGGTCTTTTCTGTAGCTATCAGTGCAACAATTGGCGTTCTGTGTATCCTTTCTTGCATAAACCACTTTGAAAATATATCAACTCTGATCATTAGTTGCAGTATCTTTAAAGTAGAATAAGAATTTAAAGACAATTGCAAAGATATATGATTACAAAACCCTTCAAGATCATTATATTTCCTCCCCTGAACTCTTAAATTTATCTTTCTACACCAAACTTGACTGTAGTTCTTTTTTTGGTAACATTATTTTCCACCTAAATTATTCAACTAAATTTTCTTAGAAACAACCCTGTTGATCTTCAGATCCGTGATTTGTCAGTTGATGAACCATTTAATTACATTATATAATTATAATAACTAGTGGAAATTGTATATACAAAGTTGGAAAAAAATGAAATTGATTCTGGAGAAGCGTGCACCTCAGGTAGAAACACAGGGGACCAGAGCAAGGCACCGAGCTCTGAGCACAGAGTGTGGTTTACACAAGAAATGTGGACCATCTGAGGGTAGGTGAGGAGGGGATGGGTGGACAGCCAGTGCTGTTCGTCAGAGTTTACAGACAGAGCCCAGCAGGAAGTGGCCAGGATCTGTCATAGTCTGGAGTGTCTGGAAAGCAGAGCCCAAGGCAGGAATTGAAGCATTGTAGCTTTATTTAGGAGGCACAAACCCAGTGTGCTTTATTAAGGTCAAGGAAAAGGGGGACAGGAAGAAAGGAAAGATTCTGAGCAGCACAATGACATGCAACTTTTCACATGCCGCAATGTCAGCAAGGGGATGCAAAATGACATGCAACTTTTCACATGCCCCAATGTCAGCGAGGGGGCGCAGAATGACATGCAACTTCTCCATGCCCCAATGTCACTGAGAGGGACACACAATGACATGCAACTTCTCACGTGCCCCAATGTCAGCAACGGGGCACAACTGGTAGCTCAGGAGCATGTTACATGAGACATTTCTGGAAAGTTCGTCAGGAGAAACTGCATCTCCGTGCGAACCAAAAGGGGACAAGGAGTTGGAACTTAATGGACCATGCTTCTCCCTCCATCTCCTGATTCCTATCGGTGAAGGGTCACCCCGCAGCAAGGAGATTGTCCCACACATGGGGTGGCATCTTCGTTCACATCAGCATCCAATCAAGGAACCAGATCCCACTGCACACAGTGGGACTTTAAGTTCCAGCCCCAAAAGTCTGGGAGCAGAGGGCCTTAGCTTGTGAGGCATGAGGGGACACAAGAGAGCTCTAACTCTGATGCCAACCAGCTCATGGAGTTCATAAGGATGCCAGGAAAGCAGGAGATGCTATTAGCCAGAAAGAGCACACTATCGTTAGAGAGAGAAACTGGGTAAGAGATGTAAGAGTGCGTGCAAGGCTGTGGCCAGCAGAAAGCTCAAGAGGGAAGGGGATACAGCTGGGATGTTTACTGTTGGAGTCCTGGGAGGGAGGTGGCGTCCTCAGGAATGCAGGTCACTGGGGACATGCCCTTGAATGGGGCTGTGGGACCAGGGCTTTTTCCTTTCTCTCTTTTGCTTTCTGGCTGTGAGGAGAGCAGTTTGCTCTATCACATGCCCTCTCCAATGGCATCTGGAACACTCTGCAGAGGCTCAGTAGAGTGGTTCACCTGGTTTTGCATAGGAACCTCCGAAGCTGTGAGCCAAAATAAATTTTTTTCTCTTTAAACTTGATTATTTCAGTCATTTTATTATAGTAAGGAAAAAGTGATGAATACAGAAAGCTTTGGGTTTTAAAGGCCAGAGATCAGGAGTAGGGACACTCCAGGAAGAAGAAATGGTGAATTTCAAAAGATGTAATTGGAGATATCTGTACTCCCGTGTTCTTTGCACACAACAGCCAAGATGCATAAACAACACAAACACCCATCGCTCATGAATAGCTAAATAAAATTCTATACACAATAGAATACCATCTAGCCTGAAAAGAGAAGAAAATCCTCCAACGCAACAGTATGGATGAAGCCGGAAGGACATTTTGCTACGCCAAACACTTAAGTCCAAATACTGCGCAATCCCACCTCTACAAGGTGCGTAAACTGGTCAAACTCATAGAAGCAGATCACAGACGGTGGCTCTAAGAGCCAGGAGGAAGGGGAAATGGGAAACTCTTGCTCCCTGGGTATCAACTTCCACTTATGTGAGATGAATGAGTGTTAGATGTACCTGTATTAGCCCACTTTCTCTTCCTAATAACGGCACCACGAAGAGACTCGCCTTTGCCTGTTGCCAAGGGGAAGGTCTTATCTCTTCACACTGAAGCACTAGCAGCACTAATATTCACTTTAAAGTGATCTTCTTAATATTGAAATTATTTTGATCCCTCTAAACACCTCTGAGCTAAAATTCAGTTCAATTTTATGCTGGGTGTAGGGGATGTGTTATAAAGAACACTGGATAAGAAAAAAAAACACTTACTTTGGTTCATGACTCTGGCCCAAGGCCGAACTGCACCTGGCGATGGCCCTCCTGTCGGCAGGGACAGCACAGGGCATGGGATGGATGGAGAGTGACAGAGAGCACGTGTGTTCTGGTCTCTCCATCTTCTTAAAAACCCTCCAATATGCAATTACAGGGATGTCACTGTGATTACTTTGCCTAATCCTAATTACTTGCCACACCCCTGCCCCATTTAAATCCTACAGTGGGACTAACTGTACGCTCTCAATACCTCACAATCGGGATTAGATTTCAACACGAGTCTTCAGAGGGGGAAACCCACATTCAAACCACACCAGTACCAACAGTTAACATCATGATATTTTGCACTTTAAAATACATTAAGAAGATGGATCTCATGTGACGTATTCTTGTCACAAATAACAAAAATTTCACGAAAAGAACAGAAGGGAATTTCTGGAGGAGCTGGATATACTTCGTACCTGAGTGTGGGGATGGTGCATAGGTGCATGCCTATGTTCCAAAATCATCAAAATGCACACTTTGCACAGATGAAATTACTTGTGTATCCATTAAAGTTCAGGGAAGACGAGAAGAAGCAGGGCTGCTTTTTCAGCAGAGTCTAGTCACACATGGCTGGCATGCGAGGGCACAGGCTATGACGGAAGGAAGCTCACACTGTGATCATGGCACCGCCACCACCCATGACTCACAGAGAATGCACAGCCAACTACAGCCCCCACTCCCCCAAAGCTGATCGGCACCCACTGCCCTTCATGTCCTGGTGAAAGAGGGGCTTAGGGAAAAGAGGAATCCAGACAAAGCTTAGAGAAAATAAAGCTGCTCATTTCTCCCAAATAATGCAGCCTACATACTGCACAGAATTCATGTTGACAGAATTCACAGAGTTTAGGGAAAAGTAAGAACCAGAACACACATGACTTCTTCCAGACATTTCAAAGCTCACGATTTCTCTGCCATTGGTAACCTACCATGGAGAATTCATTTCATGCCTGTCTACTCTGGTAAAACCTTGGAATGAATTGAATTGTTACAAAAAGGTGAAAATTAGGAATGCCAAGAGTCATTTGATGCAGCTAATTAAGAGTCATGTGTGCAGCTTCCCACACGTCCCTGACTTTCTCTACCTGTAAACTTAGTTTCTGAAGTTGTGTCTGATGAAAGCATTGTGAGAAACACTTTTTGCCTGTTGCCAAGGAGAAGGTCTTATCTCCCGACACTGCAGCACTGGAGAAAAATTATTCACTTACAAGCGATCTTTTTAATGTTGGAATTATTTTGATCCCACTAACAACCTCTGAGCTAAATTTTAGTTCAGTTATATGCTGTGCCGGGGAATGGAAAACAAAAGATACCGATCTGCCTCTCCGACGTCTTGCACTGCATTCTGGTTAAAACCTGAGCTCCTGGAGTGGAGCGGTGGCTCAGTGGTTACAGAGCTTGCCCGGCATGAGCAAGGATCCAGGTTCAAACCCCAGCACCACGTACACAACTAAGTGTTGACGCAACAAAAGCCATGTGAAAAACTAAATAAACTGATTCTCTCTCTCCCTCCCTCTCTGTGTCTCTCTCACTGTCCCTCTCTCTTAAAAAAGAATTTAAAAAACCCATCTCCTGAGCTGGGTTGGCAGTGTCCCTTCGCTCTGGTCCCGCCCCCAGGAATGTTCCCTTCCATCCCCCCACCAGCATTGCCACCTGTCTTTTCCCTAAGCGCACTGTGCTTGCTCTCACTTCAGAGCCTCTGTATTTCACTGTCCTCATGGCCTGGTGTGTTCTTGTGCCCCCCCTACTCTGTACATGCCCCCCCTACTCTGTACATACCCTGCTCCTCCTTGACTTCCTTATACAGCTTGAATGTCACCTTCCTAACAAGTCTTCCCTGACCCACCTTTATCAGGTGGAACGCTTTCAGTCACCAGCAACAAAACCCCAGCCAGAAATAACTAAAACAAGACCTGGCACCTCATACAACATGGCCCAGAGTCACGGGTAATTCAGCAGCGATTGACCTTCTCCAAGGTCCTTGCCAGCTTCCCACTCTGTCCTCTTCAGCAGAACAGCAATGCTGCTGCTGTTGTGGTCACAGGTGGCGACTCTTCCAGTCTTCACATGGACACCCTAGCCAACGGTGAAGAAGAGAGGCATTTCCTTCCACGGAGCTCTTTCTAGAGGTTCCCCACCAGCAACATCTTTGATCTCACTGGCCAGGACCTGTTGTACCTAAATTAATCACTGACAAGAAGGGAGGAGTCCTATGCAATTAATGCTGGGAATCAATGTAGAGGAGGGTCACATTTCCCCAAGGTAGCCAAGGCTGAGCACCCAAAGACACCTGCTCTGTGCCAGACAACACAAGAAGGAAGGCCCAGGCTGTGCAAAGACAAGCCAGAGAAGCCACCATGGCATCCAATCGAAAATTGTCCCCATCACTCTCTACCATAATGGGTAGTTCAATCACTGCGCCGAACTAAGTTCAGCCTCCTGTTTCTTTTATTCATCTTACTTATTTGTTCATTTTCTGATGCCCCCATGCAAATGTGAACTCCAGGATGGCAAGGACTTGTCTGTTGCCTCATGGGGATGTTTTCCAGCCCCTGAATAGTGCCTGGCACCAAAAGGGCACACAGTAAATATTTTTTCAGTGAATGCATCCAGGAATGTGCACGCATGCATGCCCTTTCTGAAATCACACCCTTTGTGGTATCCTGGTGTTGAACGCAAGAAGGAGGAGAATCCACCAAGACTAAGCTATTACTTTAACGACATTACCTTGGAAGTTGGGCACTGAGTTCATGAAAGTATCACTCATGATTTCAGTAAACCTTTAGAGAACTCTTCTCAAAAAATTGTCCTTTTTTCCAGTGTTTCTGATTCTATGATACCACCAATCCCCAACTGGTTCTGCAAGACAGAACCTCAGGAGCCTTTTCCACCCCTTTATCTCCCTGAATGACCCCCACATCCAATAAGTCCTGAAAAGCTGGAAAATCCATCCCCTCCTCTCAATGCTCAGTGCCTCCATTTTTGTTAGGTTGTGTTAAATAAGCTCTAGTATCCTTGTCAACTACAATTTTCTATGAAACTTTCACTCCCATTTCCTTATTTTTCAGGACCCTGCATTAAAACATGGCTATCAGAAAAGGATCGAGCTCGTTATTATTTGGTATTACCATCACACCAAGAACATTTCTGCTTTTTTCTTCCTCAGTAAGGTTACATTTGAAAGGACAGGGAGGGAGAAGAGGCAGTTTAAGCTACTGCTTTAAATGGCCATTTCTTAACAGTGGAAGAAAAGCGAGCGCATCACTCAAGGTTTTTGGCTTGGTACTCAGCCAATTGTACAGAGTCCAATCTTATAAAGATCCATCAATATATAAAATAAATGAAACAAAGATAGTCCAATATCTTTTATGATTCTGGGATGTTAGCCATGGAGAACTTTCTGCTTTCAAACACATATCATAATTGTTGAGATGACTTTAAATAAAATTTATAGACAACATGTAAAGCTTCCCTTTGTCCCCCAGTCAAAGATGTCCATCTCTCCTCTGAATTCCCAATGTACTTTATATGGCAGATTTGCTCTCGTCCCTTCCAACATGTGCAAAGTTACTTCTGAGCTTCTTGTCTCTTCCGACTCACCTGTGACTCACTGAAGGCAGAACCCAAGTGAATCAGCGAGTCTTAACCCACTGGAGTCCCAAGCACAAGGCCACCACTCTATTTGACAGTGTTAGCTTTCAGCACGCTCTGTTAAATTCCTCTCTTCACCCCTTGATGATGCTTGCGGGGAGCACATAGCTTTGCCGTCACTTTCAGGTGTTAAAAGCCATTCCTGTTTCAAGACTTCAGTTTTATCTCAGATACGAAGTTAGTCTCCCGTCTCATGGACTGGACATGGACTTTGAGGAAGCTTGAGTGGGAAGGTATTGGGTCTAATTTTTCTCTTCCTCCTTGTTTTCCCTCCAGAGAAGCTCTTAGCTCCTCAATCTTGGAGAACGGGATGGAAGAGAGGACGGGGAATGAGAAAGGTTTCCCGACTCAAGCACACGTATTCAGATTCTCTCTCCACAGAAGGTGCTTTGGACCATGGGTACCTCCATTGGTGAGGTGGGCACTGAAGTGCAGACCCTTGGAGTGGCTCCCTCCAGAGCTGTGTGCAGTGTCCCCTTCCGTGGGAAAACTTGACTGAGCCTTCTTATCTCAGCCTGAGTCCTGCTTGCCTCTCCACCTCCCACACAGCCTGAGTTGACCCTGTGCCATCCTCTTAACTTCCTGGAAAGTCACAACTACTGGCCACTCCTCTTTCACTATGTTCTTTTGCAAGAAGCAGGTCACAGGTTCCACCTGCACTCAAGGGGAGGGGACAGACAAGGGTGCAACTCACTGGGTGCTCATTAAGGTCTGTCCACCACAGGTGGTTTCTTTCCTCTCTCCTTCTGGCCTTCCTTCATTATTCATGTTCTTTCTTCCACATGTGGATGACCTGATATTTGCAAATCACACTGCAGTAAGTGGCACTACTGAAGCAGAGCACCACAGCCTGGGTGGGTTCCTCTCAGGTCCGGAGGCTGGCAGTCTGAGGTCAGGATGCCAGCATGCACGGGCTCTGGTGAGGGCTCTCTCCCTGCATTTCAGGTGGCCATCTTGTTTCCTCACAGGGTGTAGGACAGAGAAGGAGACAAGGTGCCACACCTCTCTAAGGGCACTAATTCTAATCACCAGAGCTCCACCCTAAGGACCTGATTACTTCTGAAAGGTCCCACCCTTTTATGCCATCTCATTGGGAGTGAGGATTCTAACCTATGAATTTCAGAGTTGGGGAGGGTGGATACATCCATACCTCTGCAAACAGCTGAGCTGAAGCTTGTAACCAAGGCCGCCTGATTATGTGCAACCACCAGCCCAGAGCCAAGAGTCCTAAATGCGCGTGGTAAGGCAGGGAAAGTTCACAGAGAAGGCTGCATTTTTACAGGCATTTGAAAGGGGAGGAAGAGGAGGCCCCAAATCGCTCAACCTAGTGTTTTGCATGTATCCGACATTCCACAAACATGTGTTGAATGTGAACAAAGAATTAACTTTCCAAATGAGCAGAGTAAAGACAGAAAAATCCCTCACATCAGAGTAATACCAAAGTAAGAATCGGTGCCTGGATTGTATGCAAGGACCTTAACAACTTGAAATGCTTTAAAAATCAGTCTCAAAATCAAATGAACAAAGCAGTCTTTCCATTCCATGCCTGGGAGGCAGCTTAGGTGGCCAGAGAGGAAATGCCAGAGGACTGTTCGCTCAGAGCCAAGAAGATGTGAGTGGAAGAACAACGGTGGCTCCGGATAAGGGGCTGGAGCAGGGCACCCTCAGGTTGCACAGGTGTGGGCCAATGTGAAAATAAAAGGAAAATCATCACGAAAGCAGCACTGAGGGGTGTCTCGGATGGAGGCGGAATCTGTCACTCAAGCTCTCAAGCTGCAGCCTGAGATGTGAACTCTGGTGGCCTCCACATTTGGACCCTTAGCATCTGGAACAACCGCACTATGCCCAGTACTCAAGACACAGGTTGGATTCCTGTTCATGGACATTTTTCCTAAGTGTCTGCTTTCTTTTCTTTCTCTTGCTTCACATGGCCTCGGATCTTTCTCTACAAGGAAAATTCTTGCTTTGCAATAAATCAGCACCGCTTTCTCCTCTGAGCACCCACTTTACCTGCCCTCTGTGGAACACTGATTCAGAGATCTCTGAACCCGTCTCTCCCAAATTGCAATTCCTAAGACTCCAAATAAAGTTCTTTTTACCTTTACAGCTTCTGAGTTTGAATAGATCAACCCCAGAGAGATGCAGCAACCACTTTAGAAATGTCTAATTTTAGGAAACCTGCATTTTCATCTATCACACAGTTACTACCTAAACCACCCACCGTTCACATACTAAAGGAGGATTTGGCTCTAGAGAGGACAAATGGACACTTGGAACAATTTTAAGGTAGTACCCTCCAAGTTCTTTGTTGACTCCATTTTGGGCTATAGAATGTTTAATAAATAAATACGAATCTCTAAATAGGGTTAGAGGGAACACAGATGTATCTCCGAGACCATGTACCTCTCCATTTTCATTAGGGTTTCACATTTTATAGACCAGATCCTGGGAAGATTATATTTGAAGACAGTTCCACTGTCCAATTTGTTTTCAAAACCACTGTTTGATTATATTCTTCCTTATTTGTTTATAAAAATGAGGAGATATTAGAAAAATAGGAGTCTCAACACAACTGATAGGAAGATAAGTGTAAACATATTGCAATCAAAATTAAGATGGAAATCTTGAAGCATACCCAAGGCAGCAAAGCTTCATTTCAATTCAGTGTTTAATAAATGTAGCATGGGTCAACCAGACATGTGATTAATTATGAAGGAAAAGAACTGGAAGATAAACATGCACAAACTATTATTAATAATATATGGTTGAAGACTGTGACTAAAAGTGAAGATGTAATTATAGGGATTTGATAGTGTTTTAAGCTCTCTGAGATGGAGCCCCAATCATCCCATGAATATCTACATCTTTCATGCACTGAGGTTAGCACATGCATGCTTTGGGGAATGTGTTTGCACAGAAACAGGCGATTGCTTACAAAACCAGATGTGTTTTTATCAAAAAGCTCATGAACTTGGGTATTGTATGTTTGAATGTATTGTATTCTCAATATACACAACATATCCTTTATTGTGGTTTTTACTTTCTCTATCCATCTTATCTAGGATTAGTTTCAATCTGAATCTGCTTTCTTTTGTTTCTAATTTTAGCCTTTGCTTTCACTTAAGGATTCAGATCTTTTTGCTCACACTATAAAGAATTAAGATACAAAGAGAGCATTTGAAATAACACTAATGAGTACCCCTAAAAAAAATCTTGGCAGGGCAAGGAGAAAAATGTCCAGATACAATCATCCCTTGGTGTCCAGGAAACTGGTTCCAGGAATCCCTACAAGTACCAAAATTTGAGGGTGCCCAAATCCATTATGTAAAAATGGCTTAGTATTTACATAGAACCTATGCAATCCTGTACACTGTCACCTCTAGATTGCTTATAATACCCAATACAACACAAATGCAATGTAAATAGTTGTCATGTCGTATTGTGTAGGGAGTCATGATAAGGAAAAACAGCACCCAAGTATTTGCAATCTCTGCTTCTTGAACCCAAGGATAAAGAACCAGCAGATTCAGAAGACTGATAACTATAGCCTGAGATTCCCACAGTGTCTTAGGAGCCTATGGCTCTTAGGAGACACTGAGGTTGAAATCAATAGTGCAAACTACTGTTTAGAAGGCAACTTCAGTTTTTAAATTGTCAGTGTGCTGAAAAGATACAAAATTGGCAAGACTGGTAGACTCTTCTATTGATCAAAAATTCAATAGTTCTGTTAATAATAAATATTGGACCTCCTTATCATATGGTATTAATTGAAGAGTGCCAAAAGGATTCAATCTACCCCAGAATCTATCTTCGTTATTTATCCATTCTTATATATATCAATGGATCTATCTGTCCACTAAGAAAGTGTGTTTGGAAGAGCCTGGTCCTCCTCTCCATTCAGATCATTCAAAGTTTAAGAGTCTCCAATTATCACAGTAATGAGGCAATAACAAGGCAGGGCAGGGCCTCATTATTACAAAATAAAGTAATGGAGATTCACTTTGCCTTGGTAGTCACCAAAACAAATATTAATACAAATAAAATTACCATGTGGAGGACACCGCTACTCGCTCAAACATGACAAGAATGGAAAATGTGAGAATCCCTCAAGGGTAAATATTTTGATAGGCAGACTCTCGAACCTAGTTTTCCAATTTTCGCCATTTTTCTAGCCACAGGCTCACTGCATTTCTTTGGTTTCTGAATCTTTCTCTCTGCAAACATTTAGCAATTCAACAAGAGAGCACAAGACCCATATCATGAGCAATACATTGTCCTATGTGCTATGGAAGATACATAACCGAGCTTATTTATGAGTTTTTAGCTCAGTTGGGGAACTAATATATGTATCCTGATGAAAAATGGAAATGTACCAGTGCTTGAAGAGAGAAAATATGAAGGTTTCAGGAGAAGGTATCATTTGAGCTGGTTTTGAGTAGGATTTAGATATACAAAGACGGAGGCGTCTGTCTTCGTCCATTCAGGCAACGCTAACAAGATACTACAGACTCCATAAGCTTGCACAACAAAAATTCATTTCTTACTGTTCTGGAGGACTGTGCATCTGCCATCCAGTCTACAGATTTAGTGTCTGCTGAGGACCCACTTCCTGGTTCATGATGGCCATCTTGTGGCTGTGTCTTTGCCTGGAGGAAGGGCTGAGGGGGCCTTCTGTAGTCTCTTTTATAAAGGTGCTAACACCATCCATGTGGATGGAGTCTAATCCTGCTTCCAAAAGCCCTTGCTCCAAATACCATCACAATGGGGATTTAGGTTTCAATGTATGAATTTGGGGGTGGGAATAAGCTTTCAGTCTATTGCAGCACTCCTTACTAGTCCCATTATTACTCCACTCTAAATCTGTGTTGTATTATATCTAAGCTTAGCTACTCAGACACATGAAGCCACTAGCTCAGGACGCGTAAACATCTGTACCCAGATTGAAACTGCAATCTCCCTCACTTCAAAGTCTCCATTCAGCCAACATCAGCTGCCTACAGCCCTTCTCCTCCCCCTCTAGAGTCTGTCAGTTCTAGTTTAAACCATCCCCGAGAGCCCAGCATGCATGCACCCCACCCGCACCTTGCTACTGCAATCAGCAACAGTGGGGAACAGAAGCAGCACAAGTTAAATTCCACCAAACTGGACTTTGTTCTTTTCTTTTACTATTTATTTATTTATTAAGAAATTTATTTGTTGAACAATCAAAAATGGTTCCAATGAAACAAAATTATATATATACATATATATTCTGAAAATTAGATTTGCCCACTAGGGCCCCCCTAATTTCCCACCCTTATCCCTTTCCCCTGCCCCTTCATCCCAATACATCTCTATGAATGCCTTAGGTTGTGTGTCACTACACCTTTTCTGGGTTTAATACATTAGAGTTGACCACCTTTCACACTGGCCAGGATCTAGCTCCAGCCTCCACAGATGAGTGAAGACATTCTACCCTTGGCTCTCTGGGTTAGGCTAACTTCACTCAGCATTATTTCTTCCATGACCATCCATTTACCTTCAAAGGCTGCAATATCATTGTTTCTAATTGCTGGGTAGAACTCCTTTGTTCTTGTTATTTCTCAGTATCATTTTCAGTAATAAACAAATTAGTAGCCGCCATATGCATTGTCTAGGTCGATGTCCATCACCTGTGTCAATTCATAATAGACATAGACAATGACAACCAAATACCCCACATCGTGGGCACAATAATCTAAGGAAAGAAAGCCATTTGATATCACAGTGGTCTATTTTATTAGGACTGATCAAGATTTTCTCAAGTTCCACCTGGGAAATAACTTCTCAGCCATGGCAGAGAGGAGGAAATGAAGATTCCAATCAAATCAGACTGCCTTGCAAATGAGGAAGTAGCTATTCCATAGTGAGAGAAGTCACCTTCCAGAATGCTGGCCCTTGCTAGGCATCATCAATATGCTCTTTACAATTCTTCTACAAGGAAGACTGAGGTCATTTGTTTATCTAGGAGGATTTTCAGCTCTCAAGAGGTAGAGTTATGTGTCTAAGGTTACATCTCATATTAGTAGCCAAACAGGATGTAAACATTAAAACCTGCACTGTTTGGACTTTAATGCTAGCTTCTTGTTCCTATATGGAGCTATGTCCCCAAACAGATGCATTTCGAATGCACCCTATACTGTCTCTCCGCTATGATTCCCATTTCTAAACATTGTCCTTGTTCTACCCTAAACTCCACAATATCTCCTGTGTTTACTGATGGCTCACAATGTGCTTAGCACTGTTTTCAGTGATTTACAAGCAAAATCTCACCAACCTTTCAGAACTTTTCACAGCCTGATGAAGTGAACAGACAGAGCTAGTATTCAGCATGGTTGCCTCTAGATTTCCACATCCTGACTGGTCAAGGTCATGTCAACTAGTTGTTAAATAATTTTGATATCATACACAGAATAAAACTAGGTCTACACCTTTCTGAAATAAGAAACTGGAACTTAGAGAGTGAAATGTCACATTCAAGGACACATACATGGGAAGCAGTAAGGTTCAAATCCAGATCACTCTGGTGATAAAACCCATTCCCTCATCTCACTCAAACTTTTCTGAGGCCTCTATCCAATGCAAGGAGATCTAAACTAAAACAGCTGTATTAGTCAGGTTTGCATAGCTGTGACCAAAGGACCTGACAAGAAAAGCTTAGAGAAGGGCAAGTTTATTTTGGCTCATGGTTTCAAAGATTCAGTCCCAGATTGGCTGTCTCCAAGGCACAAATGTTCTGGCAGAACATGTTCAGGAAAGTTGCTCAGCTCCTGGAGGCCAGGAAGCAGAGAGAAGGAGAGGAGCCAAGGACAAGATGTTGTCCCCTAAGTATACATCCCAGGTGACCTACTTCCTCCAACCACACCCCACCTGCCTAAATTACCACCTGGTAATCCATTTAAAGTATTAATCCATCAAATGGAGCAATCTTCTGATGAGGTTACAGCTCTTACAATCCATCTTTCCAACTCTGAACATTGCAACATTGCCTAACACGAGTTTTTGGAGGGACACTGAAGATCCAAACCATAACACAGCTCATCTGCTTGCCAAGAATCATGGACTTACATAATAGTTAACCTATGTGAGCCTAGTTTTCCTCCTCCATAAAATGGGTCTACAACATCCAACTCAAATTTTATAATGAGGTCCAAATATAAACAACTACAGTTACCAGGCCTCTTGGTTTATGGAAAGCACTATATTTCATTATCATCATCACCATCACCATTTTATTTTTATTAATTCATTGCTGATATTAAAGGAAAACCCCTCCAAAAGTTACATAAGATCCTGTACAACCTACTCAACTCATTGTCCCTCAAACCTAACGTGTCTGCTTACCTGTTCTCCCAAGCTCCAATAATCACATATATATGAAATATATTTTCATTCTCTGTACTTTGGTTCATGCTGATCTTGGCTTGATTTTCCTAATTCTCTACCTGTAGAAAAGTTTCTATTATGTGTCAAGGTTCAGCTTCAAAGCCACCTTCCAAAAAGTCTTCTCCAGTCACTTCACCAGAATCTATCCTCTTAAACTACAAGCACACATTGCTTTTAATTCTGGTGAACAAGTTCTTCTTTCTTTCTTCTTCTCTTTTCTGTCATTATCATTCACTCCTCCATCTTCCTTAAGGGCTAGAATCTTGACTCAGGTCTGTGTTCCCATGGAATCTAAACAAATGCCTGGAAGCGAGGAAAGGGAAGAAGGTAGTGAGTTGAGAAGAGGAGAAGCTGGAAAGAGCTGGTCCAGAGCTGAACCCACGGGAGGACAAGATAGTGGAGTATCTGGGAAGGGGCCAAGGAAGACCTCTGGATAGCTAGGGGTGTTGCCTCACCAATACCCTGGATGTCCCACATCAGGATGGACCTTGCCCAGTTTCCTAACTAGCTGGATGACTTTAGTCAAGCTGATTCATCTCTCTGGACCTCTATATTCTTTCTTTTATTTCCTTTTGCTTTAGAAAGAGAGAGAGAATCAACTTTATTCAGTTTTTCATCTGGTTTTCATTGCTCTGACACTTAATTGTGTACATGGTCCTGAGGCTCAAACGCAGGTCTTGTGTAGGCCAGGCTATCACGATACCACTGAGTCATCGCTCCACAGCCCTGGGCCTCTGTATTCTTGCTTGTGAAATTTAGGAAGTGCACTTCCTAAGAGCCTCTTCAACCCTGAAGTCTGTGCATGTGTGTTCCACCTTCAATCCCTTTGCTGTCACCCTGAGAATAGGAAGACCACACTAGGGTGTCATTGCCTGCTTCCTCTATCAAATGCTAAACTCCTCCAGGAAACCTACCATGAACCAGGTATCATTAGCTACTACCTCGCTTGCACTCGGCACAGCCCTTGGCACTGTTCTGCTGAGTGGATGAATAGTCTGAGAATAGAACATTCTGAAAACGCCAGAGCAGAAGTCTGGGCAGGCACAGAGCTGGTGTGGTTTTCATGGCTTCCAGTGAGAAAGTGGAGCGTGAGCAGGTTGCCCACGGATCCCAGTTTACCTGGGATGGTTCCATCTTTCAGCGGTTGCCCCTTCACTGTTTCAAGTGTCCCTTTAGATGATAAGTCAGTCACTGTGGAAATGAGGGCACCCCATACTTTGAATACTAACCATGCTTCAAATAAGCTCTTCTCATTCCTAATCATTGTTCATCCACCGCCAACTCTTACTATAGTTACCCTATTTCACAGACAAAGAAATAAGAGGTCTAGAAAGTATATCTAAATGGGATAAAACCTCAGAGCATGAAGAAGCAGAGGCTACATTCATATCCAGGGCTGCCTGAATTCAAGGTCCTGCTTTTTCTACCCTGCCACATGGTTGGACCCTAGGGGCAGTAAAGACAGGGAAGGGTCATGGTTCTCCAGGCCCAGGGTCATGTTTCTCTCTTCTTACCTCTTATTTTAACATTCTCTCAACTCCTAATTTTTTTTTATTTATTTACTTATTTATTTTGCTGCTTCTGGACCTCCCCAAGCCCCAGAACAACCCAATTTTAAATGCAGTAAGGTGAACGTTCTTCTCTTCTTCCCATCCCTTTTCCTCAAATACTTCCAGGGACTGAATTTATAAGAAAGGACTGTGCTGCGTAACTCAGAGGGAAAGAACCCCAAGCTCTGAACACAACACATGTAAGGAGTGGACCTTCACAGTGCAGGGGAGGGTCCTGCGCAGAGGTCTTAGAGGTGGCACCTGCACTGGGGGTCCCTTCACCCGCAGAGACTGCTGTAACACACAATGAAACCTGGGTTCTGGAGTCCAGGGCTGCCACCTCTTGACGGTGAGCTAATTATTTAACCCTTGAGAGCCTTAGTTTCTACATCTGGACCAACCCATTACCTCCAGCTGTCACAAAAGTCTTGTTCTCACCAAGCACTTGTTGAGAGGTGTTGGGGTGTAGCCTTCACCCCTATTTCAACAGCTGCCCTAGGGCGATCTTGTTACTATTTCCATAAGTTCCTTCAGGAAGGGCTGCTAGGTCCTGCTTTGTTATGCAAAGAGTTAGAGTGGGTTGGAATGTGCTGTTACCTAGTTGTTTGTCTGTACTCGAAATCTGCATAACCCCTGGCAACTCCCTTAGAAGGATTATTGATTCCTTGGCTTCTCCCCTCCTCCATATATAAAAACCCGTGTGCCTTAATAATAAATGGATTCTGAGCTGCCATCAGCTGTGTGTGGTTGCCTCGTTTCCCCGGCTGGGACGGAAGGGGTCCCCGGACGAGGGGGAACCCGGGTTCCAGTCGGCACTCACCCTCCTCCTGATCAGCTGGGGGGGGGGGGCGATGCAGCCCCCCACAGAGAGGGACAATGAAATGGGGCTTGGTGTCTTACAAGCCCAGATGCAGACCCCCCCACTCTCTGAACTTGAATCTTTGGGTGAACACCTCTTTTATCCCTTGAAGACTCCAAGGCAGATTTAAGAACCCACTCTCCCCTCTCCACACCCGTTACCTGTTCCCACCCTCTTATGCCCCTTCCCCACCCCTCCATGAATTTATTCTCCTCTCTGACTCCAGATGGATTTCTTTTAAAGTGCAAATCTATTCGTATCGCTTGTCTTATTAAAATTCTTCAGGCACTTCCCCTTGCCCTCAGAATCAAGTTCAAACTCCTTGAAGAGAATTACATAGCTAGGGCATCCTCCTTTCTTCCCCTCTCTCTCCTTTCCTCCAGCCACAGTGAACTTCTCTTGGTTCCCCTGATGGGCCACACTCTCTCTCCTCAGGGCTTTTGTGATGTTTTTCTCTGTTTCTAGAATATTCATCTCCCCAGGCCATCATCTATGCCACAAACTCTCCCACTCTTCATGTCCTTATCTCATTCTTGTTTAACTCTTTACCTGCTTGAGGAGACAAGCCTTTCTGTGCACTGCATGCCTCCTTAGACCACCCAGTTACCCGTGTCAAAGCCCCTTGTGCTTCTCTCTTTGTAAAATTCTCTACTCAGAATGGCTGATCCAGGGGCTTCCTTGACCACCAGACTATAATCCCCATAAGAGCAGGGACCACATCTGATTTGCATCCTGCCCTATTCCTGAACCATAGAGAATCAGAGCCGTACCAAAAATTTTACCTGTTCATTCACTCACTCATTTATTTAGTCATCGGTTCTTTTCATCACTCAGCATTGTTATTCTCCTTCCTTCTATGATCCTTTCTCTGCTACATCCAGATCCAAAGTCTGTAAGAGAGAACTGCACTTTGCAATGCAAAAGAGAAAGACACAATTCTTCATCATAGTGTGTGGCAAGAGTTGATCCTTGATGTACAAGAGGTCAGGTGTCTCTTAGGTCCTCTGCCTGAAGCCCTTCTCTGACCTTGCACTATGAGGTCTCTCAATCTGTCCCACATCCCTTCCCAGCAGTGGTATCAGAAGAAGCAGGGAATGACTGATAACCCAAATTTAAGGTAAGACCTCAGAAGAAGGCAGAACTTTGAAGAAAGGACCCGCAGGATGGAAAGTGTCAGGAGGTGTATGGGAAAAGAGAGGAAAAGGGAAAAGTTGCAGGTGGATTCCGAGAGACCAGGACTAAACCTCCCCACTTCATAACAAACCGGGTAAGGCATCTGAACTTCATCACTCAGTGAAATCTGGCTGATTTGAAACATTTATTGCTTAAGCTTGAAATTAAAGATGGAGCCAATGTTTGCCAAAATCCCCCAGATAGTCTTGTAAGTGGCTGATCATTTTGTCTGCAGCCCTTCAGTAAACACAACGATTATCCACCAGAATCCCTTTCTTCGTTAGGAACAGAACTGACCCTGGGCTCAGGCCAGGTTGTGACACATCACTGGCTCCCTGGCAGCTAGCCGTGCAGCGTGAGCATGTGGCCAGCAGTAGGACAATGGTAAGGGAATGGCCATTGGCAATGACATGAGGAACTTGTGCACCATCGCCACGTCACCGCCTTGGAGGTGCCCTGGTTCCCTTCACGTGAGCTGCGTTGCAGAGGGACCAGAAAGATGAGGACAAAGCCCGAGGAATGGCAGAGGTGAGAGAAAAGAACCTCGGTCCGTCAGTGGCTTCAAGAGGCTGGGCCCACACACTAGCTTTGATGCCCACTTCAGGAACATTGCAACGTGGGCAATGAATTCCCATCTTCCTTGTCATGGAGCCTCAGGGTATCTCTGTTATAGCAAGTCGACCTTTACCTAAATTAATAAAGTGGGGTTTTCCCCATGTCCAGAGATACAGAGCCAGGTTTCCGGTGATCAAACATGTGACACCACAAAGGTCTTCCAGAACGATGTCTCTTAATAGCATAGAGCAATTCTAACAGTGCTCCCTTAGGACTTATTGGCCAGGCAAAGCCATGTACATTAAATATGATGACATTGAATTTAGGTGAATTTTGAATCAACTAGTCCCCCTAACCGCAGTTTTGCTTTCCCGTTTCAGTACTCTGCAGTCAACCATAGTTCAAAGATATTAAATATAAAATAGCAGAAATAAAAAAACTCACAGGTTTTAAATTGTATAACAGGCTGAGTGGCATGATGGAATCATGTGCCATCCCATTCCCTCCTGCCCAGGACGTGAATCGTCTCCTTGTCCAGAGTATCCATGTGGTATGTGCTACGTTCCCATTAGCCACTTAGTGGCCATCTATGTCCAGGCTGCAGTGCTTGGGATCAAGTCACACTTATTTTACTTAACGGTCTCAAAACATAAAAGTGATGATGTTGGCAATTCAGATATGCTAAAGAAAAGCCAAAAAGTGCTTCCATTAAACGCAAAGATGAAAGTACAGTGACGTATCTGATGTATCTGAGAGCGAAACCACGTTCACATAAGTTTTATTACAGTACGTTGGTCTAATTGTAGTATTTTATTACTAGTTGTTATTGTAAATCTTTTACTGCACCTAATTTATAGATTAAGTTTTATCACAAGTACTTACACATAGATGGAAACATAGCATATATATATATATATATATATGATTCTGTGGTTCTGGGTTCTGGGCATACACTGGGGCTCTTGGACGGAATGAGGGGAGGAGGGGGGTCTGCTGCATATGCAAACTTTCCGTTTGTTTGTCTCACAGCTCAGTTGAAATGCAAATGCCATTCAAGTTCCAGCTTAAATTCTGCCTTCTCCAAGAAGTCTTCCCTGAATTCTTCCTACAGCTCTAGTCACTTATGTCTCAGATACCCTATGTCACTGTAATGGCAAGTCTGCTCTACCACACCAAGTAACAACAGTGTCCCCCCTCTCTCTTCTGCCAGCTCGTAAGCTGCATAGTTACTTTGCATCATTACTCAGTCACTTGTGGAACACCTAATATGTGTCAAGTACTGTGCTGGGTGCTAGGGAAAGAGAGATCGTGAGACCGAAACTGGTCCTCGGGATCTGATGGAGAGAGAGAGGCACATCCAACAAAAAGTATCGGTATATTTTTGCATTGTCACATACAGTATGGAAAGTGCTACTACAGAATTGTATTTATAGGCAGGTGGCCCCAGAGCTTGGTCTCTTAGCCACCACAGTCTCGGATGAATCCCAAATATGTGTCTCTAGACAGACTTGTCTGCTAAGCACTAGCAGACTGCAACTCTCCTAGGACAATGACAACTGATGCACTTTGCACCTATGTTCATTATAATCAAGAATAATCCCAGGTCCAAAATTATCAAATAGTCTTCCTTCAGTGAATGAAGTTGGTTTTTATTGATTACACCTAACAAAGCTATTTTTTTAATAAAATACCTCCACCAGGAATAAAGCTGAGTGAGAACCACTAAAGAGCACATGGCCCTATTTCTGTCCCCAGAGAATTCCACTCACACAGCAGAGAGTCTGACAGCTTGCTTTATGGACTTGGGTTGAACCTTTGCAGGGAATCCAGAATCTCTGTTATTTGGTCCTCTTCCCCTAGTCTTATTAAGATTTTAAAATAAGAGATCCTTTTGTGAGAAGCCTTCAACCTAAAAGCAATTTTTTTTAAATCGAAGGGTCAGAGGATACCAAAGCCCCAAGAAACTAAACCAAACATATAAATTCAATTATATAACAGAGAAAGTGGCTGGATGTGGAGGGTCATGAAGACGGGGAGCCCAGTTATCTATTTAACTGTGTTATTTGTTTACTTTTATTTACGCACTCATCTTGGTGAAAAACAGGCATTGTGGAAAAATCTGGACATCTGTAGGTGAATCCAGTGCAGGAAATGATAGGGGGCTCAACAAATATTTGGTGAATCTAAATTGATTTTCATAAGGTCTCATTCTTCTTCCTCTTTTCCAGCTGCAATACATCCTGAATTTTTTTTTAAGCTCCAGGCACAGGCTTAGCCTGAGGCTGCAAAAAGAACAAGGTCAAGGTTAATTAGGAACAGTCAAAATTCCCATAATGATGTGATTCAGGACGTTAAGGACAAGTCCTTAAGAGCTCCTATCCTCCCAAGTTTTATTCCATGGAAGAAGGAATGGGAGCCTCCAAGCAAAGCCAACCCCTTGCATAGTGGTGTGGGTGGCGCCTGAGGCAGAGGGGAGAGAAGTCTAATTGGTGAGGACATCCACATGTTTTGGGGAACTTTATTTCTCGTCCCAAGGGTACCTGGAAGTCAGGAAGCAACACTGCAATTGCCACATTTTTTTGAGAGGGACAGTGAGAGAAAGAAAGAGAAAATCAATTTTATTTAGTTTTTTGTGTGGCCTTCGTTGCTCTGACACTTCGTTGTGTACATGGTACTGGGGTTACAACCCGGGTCATCACGCATGGCAGGCAAGCACCGGAACTGCTGAGCCACCACTCCAGCCCCTGCAATTGCCAGTTCTGAATCAAATACACGATACATCCTGTCTCCCACTTCCACATTCCCATCTGCCTTTGGTTTGTAGGGGGACCCTCAGATACTGATAGTAATCACTAGGGCAATTATCAGGGAGTTTCCTTCTGGAAGGGGCTGGGCCTCAGGCTTAGAGAAGCTGAACCTATCCAGCTAAGATTAATCGTTGGATCAATAGCATCATTAGCAGGAGTCCCCTGAAGGAAGCTGCCACCACTAAGTTGACATTTAATCTGTCTCAGATGGCCCCATGTAAATGTGTAAAGAATCCACATCCAAAGGGTAAAAGGCCAGGAAAAGGACAGAGGGGGAACCCAGCTCAGGCAAGAGGGAGGGTGAGGATGGAGGGGCTGAGTGTGCTGTATGTAGAAGCTGTTAACTGCTGCCAGGCCGTGCAAGGGGACCCTCAGGAATGTACCCTAAAGGAAGAGCTCAGAGTCTGCCTCCAGTAGTGACTCTGTGGTCATCATCTCTAACCCTACAATAACAACACCTGCCATGGATCACATCCCAACCCTGTGGGTAGATGAGAACCCACACAGGCTGGGGAGGGGGAGGAGCAGGAAGAGCGGCTCAGCTCAGCCCAGTAGCCCCATACAAGGTGGGTGAAGCTGGAGAGGTGAGCGGCCTCCTAGGCCAAGTGGTGCTGACTTTCCCTGAGGGCAATGGCGGGTTGAGGAGGATCCATGCCTGGGAGCTCTCGGTTGTAGGTGATTTCTTGCAGGAGGTATAGAAAACAGGTCAGTACAATGGTTGTCCAAGGGCCGTCACTCCCAACCAGCCGCACGTGAGGATACCGGAGGATCCCTGAACCTTGAGGACATGTTAGACGCTCACATCTCAGACCCAGAACAAATCCTAATCTGGATGGGTGCCCAGAAAACTGGGTTTGAAGGGGTCTGAGAAGCACAGCATTAGACGTCAATGTAACAAGCAGGCACACCAGGTAGGACACTGTGACAGTGGCCTGAGACAGCACCCAGAAGACTGAATGTGGGCAAGGGCCATCCTTATGATGGGAGCTTCAGGAGGCTAGGGAGGAAGCCTTGGGGAGATGGAAGAGCAGGCTCAGGCAATCTCACAGATGCCTTGGCTCCTTGAAAGAAAGTGATGTTTGCACAGAGAGGGCACACCAGAGATGGCGGGTGGGGGGAAGTGGGCGTGTGGGGGCAGCTGTATGACAATCGCCCCATTCCTTCCTTCCCTCTCTCCAGCACCCAGGCCCTCATTCCGTTTCATCCCTGGGCAATTTTAGATGGTCACAGGGGAGCATGAGAGGGACCCAATGCTAAGGTATGTGGTCATCTAAGGAAGACTTCTGTCAGCTGATCCTCCAGCGACAAGCCTGTCCATCTCTGGGCATCACCAGAGGGTACGGAGCTTAAGAGTTCAAGCCTGGAAGCCACCCCGCGTGGTACTAAATGAAATTTATAGGAGACCATTGGTTTGGGCTGAGTTTCTGCAGTAGACCTCAAAAGAGTAAACCAAAATGAAGTCATTCATGTTCAAGTTTCATGTCACCAAGCCAAAATTAACTTGTTTATTTGACCTTCCAAGAATTCAGAAGAAAGACAATAGCCAAATCCCCAAACAGACCAGTTGCAGCCAGTGTGATAAGGAATCCCCTGTGCTTTAACCTCTGCAGAGAAAGTAACTTCGGAGCAACCAATCTGCTTTCCTGTCCTCGTTTCTGCTTTCTGCAGGCTTTTCTTATCTATAAATACTTGCTGCCCACACTGCAGAGCAGAAGCTCTCTGAACCTCTTTGGGTGCTGAGAGTTGCCTGATTCATGAATCATTCTTTGCTCAAATAAACTCTATTAAATCTGTTTCATGTCAAGTGATTTCTATTCTACTCACTAGCTATGTGACCTTGGGCAAGCTGTGCAGTCCCCATTTCCTCATCTGTAAAGCGGGGATGGTAATAACAGGAAACAGGTTTTGGGATCGTGGTAAAGACAAAAAGATAAGAATGCGTCGAGCGCTTGGAACAGAGCCAGCCACACTGCTTCAGCATCAGTCGTTAGCTGTGATCTCCGTCATGGTAATCCGTGAAGGTGGAGATGTGAAGGGGACTGGCCAGGTCCTCTGAGATGGGAGGGTTAAGGGGATCCATCACTCTGGTTCTCAGTTAGCAGTGTTCACCCTAGGGGCTTGTGCTTCACTTCCAGTTGTATCCAATTGTTCTTCATTCCAAACCCCTTCTCTGTCTGCCACCCCTTCGGAGCTTGACTCCATTGATGTCACTTACGTCCTCAGGACGTGGTCAATGGCAGTGGGTGGAGAATAAATGTATCCTTCAACCATACGTTTGTTGAAGATCTACCAGGCATGAGGACCTGTGCACAGGCCCCTACTTTAGAATACCAGGATGGAGGCTGAAACACTGATTTGGAACAGCCCTTTCAGTCAGAGCAAGGACATCTGGGAGGCTGGGAGCAGGGACAGAGTAGCAAGTAGGCTCCCACTGCCATCCACTTAACAATTTGTGTTCTCACTCCGGATTCTTCGAAGCATCAGGAATCTGCTATGGGATCAGGAAATGCCAGGGTAGCACACAATCTTTTTTAAATTTTTAATTGTTTTTTATGTCCTGTCTTTTCTAATCTGGGTTTTGGAAGCAGGGAACATTGGCAGGAGGAGAGAAAGCACCATCCAAACTCTGAGCAGGCAGATCCCCAGGAGCACGATGGGAAGCAGCAAGCACCAGCCCACAAGCATGGGCAGAACCAAAGCCAAGGCCCCCGGAGCTGGGACCCATTAAACCTCCTGGTGTCCAGCATGGTCAGTCAGGTAGATGGAAGGACTGAAATCGAATCCCAAAATGGGTTTCAAGAGCTAAATAGGAGGAGGAGGGCCTAAGGCAAGACGGAAATCCACAGAGATAGAAAGGTTATGAAGAGAGTGAAAGAAACAGAGGAAGAGAAAACTAGTCCAAAAATGGAAGCCCTCCAAAGGAGGAAAGTCCGAGGAGAGGCGCAGATGATGGAGCGCTCTCATTACTTCCTTTTCAGCTGCTCCAAGGGGGCAGAGAAATTTGATCATGAAAACTGGAGCCAGAAGCTGGGAGAAGGATCAGCAGAAGAGAGTGTATCTGACGACCCAGCCTTAGGCCTGGAATTAGATGATGATTCCCCCAAACATTACACAGAGGGGGAGTGGCCCACTGTTTAGGAAAAACTGTGTTCTGCAATCCCTCCCGGCACATGGCTTTTTTATTTTTCTTTTCCTTTTTCCAAACTCTGTAAAGAGACCTCCTCTCCCCACGGTTCCCGTGATCCTCCCAAGTCATTGGCTGCTTAGAACTGCGGTGACCCATCTGGGCCACACAGCCTTCACCACTGTCTCAAAATAGCACAGGCTCTTT
>PVKS010016809.1:0-43209 GCA_004027875.1 Aplodontia rufa
TTTTTTTTTTCTTCCATCTCTGTAAGATTCCTAAGTTGCAGGACCCAGCTTTTCAGTTAGATCTGAGAAATCTGGTGATTCAACAAGAAACCAAGGGTTGGTAATCATGCAGCTCCAGCAGGCTGGGGCCACATGAGTCTTTGGGGAGTGGAGTCTGATCTGGGAACAGGTAAGACAGCCTTCGGGGCCTCTGTGGCTCCATTTACAGGATGTTGCAGCGGAGGCCGCTGGTGGAGGGAGGGTCTCTTTGTGCTCCTGTGCTGCTGTGTCCACTTTAGTCCACTGTGTCCAGCCTCCTTACCTAACACGGGTGTGCAGAGTAGCCCTGGCTATTGGCAGACAGCAGGAGCTTGTGTTAGTTCACTCAGCCTGCCTGAAACAAAGTCCCAGACTTCGTTGCTCTTAGCAACACTGAAAGGGAGCCCGCAAGTCCCAGATGAAGGTGTTGGCAGGGCTGGCTCCTTCCCGGCGTCTCTCTCTCTTCAGCTGGTGGACAGTCGTCTTCTCCCCGTGACTTCACAAGCTCCTGTTGTGTGTCCTTATACAGACACCAGCCACAGGATCAGGGGCCCTCCAAAGACCCATTTTATCTCTCTGACCTCTTTAAAAGCCTTGTCTCCAAATGCAGTCACATTCTGAGGTTCTGGGAGTTAGGGCTTTCACAGGTGAATTTTCAGGGTAACTCAATTCAGCCGTACTAGGGCTCAACAGCTTCTGGAAAATTCTTTCCCCTCTTCAAACTCTTTGACCTCTGACATGTGTGAACCAATTTCTTCCACACAGGATAGGTACTTTCTTCCCTATTTCACTCAAGAGGAAACTGAAGAGAGGAAGGATAACCTGCCCTGTTCAGAGCAGGTACGTGACTGATGGACCTAGGGATCTGCCCCAGACACAAATACCCTCCTCCCCTACTGATCCCCCTCCTCCTGCAGCAGCCACCCTCGTCCACTGCCACCAACCCTACCCTAGCAGTCCTAGAAAGCTCAGGGCTTCACTGCTCCTCCACGGGTGGGCAGTGTCCATGATCACGCAGGCTTGTGAGCCACTGAGCGGTAGGGGTGAGCACTCTCGTGTTACCACGTGCGCCCTGTTCCAGGGCTAGAAGAGCTTAGAAGGCCTCTACTACTTACCCAGGAAAACTCTTCTTCCAGAAGACCATGCCCATTTAGAGATGAATAAAGTCAGGCGGAGAAGCCATCTTTTTCCTTCAGAGACAACATGAAAGCCTTTTAGAAGTTGTGGATAATGATTCATAACGAGTCTTAATGGCCAAACTCAACACGAATATCAAAATGAGCACTCTATTGCAGTGGGAAGAGCAGAGGTTTTAGAGTCAGATGTATTTCCATTTAATTATACGTACTGCCTTCCTGAGTGTGAGGTTTTTTTTTCTGGCTGCGGTTGTTTCAACTGAAAAGTGGGTGTATGAAATCTCCACTGTTTTTTTAATTTTTGTTATTTGGGAGGTTTTTTTGGTACTGGAGATTTAACCCAGAGGTGCTTTACCACAAAGACAAATCCCAAGCTCTTTTTATTTTTTTTATTTTGAGGCAGGGTTCAGCTAAGTCGTTTAGGGCCTCACTATGTTGTGGAGGCTGGCCTTGAACTTGAGATCCTCCTGCCTCAGGCTCCCCGAGGAGCTGGCATTAGAAGCATGTACCAAAGAGATGTATGACATCCCCTTGCATAGTTTGAGGATTATAGGTAATATAGATGAGGTTTTGTTTCATAGTGAAAATGGGCTAGACTAATGGGCAGTAATAAATGACTTGCAATCTTAGTGGTTTGTAACTACCTATGTCTCCTGTAGCATGTCTGCCCGTGGCTCCTCACCCCGATAGAAGAGCTGCCATCGCAAGTGTTGCCCATCTTTAGGTCACTGCAGCATCTTGCACTAGCAATGAAATGCTTCCGGTTGGAAGGGACAGGGGTCACTTCTCCTTACAGCTCACTAGCCAGACCTGGTCACACAGTTTCACCCAACTGTGAAGGGACAGACAGACATTCCAGCACCTGCAAAGTGGAAGGCCTGAGTCTGTCACCCTTGCACAGAGTCGCCGCTCAGCCCCTGGAAGCAATATCATTACAGCTCATTCCGCCTTTTCGTAAAGTGCCTGCGTTCTGTGCCGTTCGCTCTCTTTCAAGCAAAACTCAATTAGTACTAATCAGGTGGAGCTGCGTGGATTGATTGACACAGAGAAGGCATTTGGGTGGGGAGGGTTTTGTGCAAGTGCGACATTGTGAATGAATGAAGGTCAGGGAGGTCGAGCTGAGGGACACACTGCTTTGTAGCCCTGATCTGAATGTAATTCATCTGCAGGATTGCATCAGCATGGGTTCTCTCCTTCATCTTTTCTTATTGTGATAATATATATATATATATATATATATATATATAATATAAAAGTTTACCATTTTAGCCACTTCCATCTGGTTTAGTGGCAGTAAGTGCCTTCCTGTTGTTGGACCACCGATGCTGATTTGGTGGAAATCAGGTTTGTGTCCCGCGGAGATGAAGAATGAAACCGAGGGACACCAAGGCAAGCATGGTGGACACATTTTATTTTAAGAAAAGAATAGAAAGCGAAGCATAGGAGAAAGAGCAGACTTCCCCCTGAGTGGGAGAAGGGGAGAGAGCCGAAGAGGCAGTTAGGTTTGCCCTTTTTATAGGAAGTTCACCCTTCAGTGGGTTTTCCTCTCCCTTCCCAAACCTAGGATGTGGGCACAGGAAATTCTGCTTGGCTCCAGTCTTTGGTTTGTGTCTGGGGCACGGAAAGAATGTGGTGCCTTCCTTAGCAGAAGGGAGCATCTGCATCTGGACCCACCTTGCCAGACCCTCCTTACTAGCTTTGGGGGATGTCAAACTGTTCTTAAAAGGAGAAGAACCGGTTTCCCCTTGATTGACTCTGACGGCCTATCTTTTCCCCATCTCACCACTGTTACCTAGCATTGTCCACCTCCAGAACTTTTTTACCTTCCCAAACTGAAACTGCTCCACTAAACGCTAAATCTCCATTCTTCTTGCCCCAGCCCCTTGCACTTATAATTCTTCTGCTTGTCTCTCTGAATGTGACTACTCTCAACACATACATGGAACCACATGATATTTGTCTTTTGGGGACTGGCTTGTTTCACTGAGTGTGATGTCTTCAAGGTTCATTGAAGTATTGATGTTACGTGGGTCTGAATTTATTTCCTTTTTGTGGCTGAATAGTCCGTTGTATGTATAGAACATATTTTGGATATTCACCCATCTATCAACCGATATGTTGGTTGCTTGTACCTTTTGGCTATTACAAATAAACCTGCTTCAGGCATGAGTGTCACACAATACATTTGAATCCTTGCTTTAAATTTTTCTGGATCTATATCCAGAAGTGGAATTGTGGGATCATATAGCAATTTTATTTTCAAAATGTGGAGGTGCTGCTACACCGTCTTCCATGGTGCCTGCACTGTTTTACATTCCCACCAGTAGCCTGCCTCTGACTTCTAACCGCCTGTCTGACCTCTCTCTAGGAGGCGCTCTGGAGTACTCCTTGTACAAAGGACAGGGTCTCTCTTGCACCCCATCTGTCATGGCTTAATTTGGTATTTATTGCTTCCTTATCCTGGTTTTACTTTGTGATTTTATTCAGAGGTTATGTGCTAGAGGCATAAGGTATACTTTAAAGCCTTACAAAGAACGCGTGAATGCGGAAGTTATCCTCCAATAAAGACATATTGGACTTTCGTCATTTTTATTACCATTAATATACTAACTCTACCTATGGGCCATCTATCACTGAATTTCTCAAAGATCCTTAGCAAGCACATGGAAGAAATGCCTGCACAAATCTAATATAGAAAAGCCATCCTTAGAGATTTGAGAGAATAAAATTAATTTGAGGAATGCTTTTGATTTCAGTTAGTGTCTACGAAGGTGTGCTAGATGCAACTGACGGCATGTTACTATATTGGAAAAAGAACACTTGGGAAAGCTTAGAGCTTAATGTGGAGACACTTCCCTCCCCTTCCCTCTCCAGGAGACTCCTGATGGCAGGAAATACCCAATCAGTGGACTCTCTCTCTTTTTTCTCGCTGTTACCGATCCCCTTTCACTTTTGAAATGGTGACTTCTTCCTCCTCTCTTACATCCCAAGTCTGTGAAGGTACTGACTTCCTAAGATGCTGTGCTGAAGCTGTGGCCACAGGTACAAAGGGTTTAAGGGTTGGGTGACAACAGCAAGTCCTCCCAGAGCTGACATCCGCTCAGTGCAGTAAGGCTGTGGTCTCCCAGCATTGTCTGAGCAAACGTCAGCCTGGTCCCCTCTTACCCCTGTGCTTAGCATTCCAAGCAAAGCATCTGTGGCCATAGGAGCTTAGGAAAACAACAGATATCCCAAGGGCGGACTCCTCTCCCTGAATCGCTGGGGGATTTTGTACCAGCCAGGACAGCTTCAGTTTGGAAATGGTTTTACAGCTTCTGCATACAGAAATCCCCGAAATCCCTCTCCTGTGTGGTCTTAGTGTCCTCTGAAAGCCACCTTTCTGTCCTTGCAGGCACAGATGAACATGCAAACACCTGTTTGTTCTATTTTGTGCATTTTCTATTCCTGGCAATGTCTGCTTAATTCTCATTGGACTCTTTTTTATGAGAAAGGAAAAACAGACCCACTCTACTACTCTGTGGAGGAGGGAGTGGAATCCCTGTGAAATACTGTGAGTTCTGTGTTGGCTACTAAAGTAATTTGAATGTATATCATACAAACTCTGAAGACACAGGTTTGCACTCACAGGTGTCCTTTAAGCCATTGTACTTCCCATCGACAAAAATAGAACACTTCATTTTTTTTTTGTTGTTGTTGTTGTTTGTTTTTTCTTTTTTTCTTTGATTGAGACAGGGTCTCATTATGTGACCCAGGCTGGTCTTGGATTTTTGGGTTCAAGGAATCTTCCCGCAGGGATACAGGTATGCACCACCTGCCCAATTAGAAGACTATGTTTTTAAAACCCAGAATTAAAAATAAACTCATAATGAAATCTGTCTTGTGCCAAATAGAAATCTTAAGTATTGTTGAATAATCAACCTTATCTTAATACAAGGTTGTCCTAAAAAACTGCTGACCACAGCAAAAAAATCCCAGTAGCTCCTGAAGAGTTCCAACTGAGTTCCTATGAAATACCTGTACACACATGTGCATGCAGGGGTATATCAACAACTCAGGTTAAAGCTGATTTTCCTTGATATGCATTCATGCATTCTTTTTTCTATGAATGTGGATTGAGTGGCTATTTGATAAATATGGTGATATGAAATTTAATTTTACATTAACTGGGCTATTTAAGTTATTTTTTACGCTATTTTTAATAGGAGCTATTTTATAGAGCTATTTTGTTATACAGCTTGAAAGCACTGTTTTTTGGTGCAAGATACTCTGCTCTCATTAAACCAACAGAAGCCTGTATAGGCTGAATTAATAGCTAAGGAGCACAGGTAGCTGCTTCATCTGCAAAACACCAAGCCATTAAGAGGATCAATCGGTAGGGGGTAGTGCAATCCACCAACACTGAAGCTTCAGCTGGGCTCTGTTGATGCATTTGAATGCAAAATTGTCCAGGATTTTTTTTTCAAGTGCATTAAAGAGAAAAGTATCCCAGCAGGGGCTTAATAAAGGATTTTTTCCTCCTTTTTTTGAGTTTTTATTTTTATACCAGTCTTCATAGTTTGGAAATCATTTTGAAGTCAATGTTGTGAATATTAAGTAGGACAGGGAATGAGACCAAGCTGCTACCTTATAATAAAAATCAGATATCAACCCTTTCCCACCACCCGCATGGAAAGAAGGTCTGATGGCTCAAGAATAGCTATTCAGCTCTTGTTAAATGCAGTGATAATGGCTAAACCTTATGCAGGCACAAGGAAGATGGCAACCTGTATGGCGAGGGGCTCCTCACCTCCAGGGCATAAACTTAAACCTCCTTCAGGAGACCGAAGCTGTCCTGTTGCCACTGAATTAAACTAAACATGCTAGTGTTGCCCATAACGACAGTTGCTAGGCGACCTTTGCCAGCCATCGAGTGGAGGGGTGGCACACGCGGGAGATCCCGGCACTCTTCATCATCTCATTCCAGCAGTCTTGTTTAGGGAGAAGCTTGACACATGCACTGAGTTGCCCCATGATAGAAATGTCACCCGCACCCGGGAAAGGGAAAGCGTTTGGGGACAGCCTGAGAAATCGTAAACAGTTGTCTGATGATTTCTGACTGAAACTTCCATCAGGGCATTCCCACTGCCTGAGAGCAGCAGACACGCTGTGTGGCCATCCCCTCCTCTTTCAGGGGGAGGTTGGAGGAGAAGGGAAGAGGATCTTGGGAAGGGCTGGGGATGTGGCTCAGAGGTTAAGCACCTCCACTCCAACCCCCAGTACAGAAAAAGAAAAAAAAAAGAGGAAAGAAAAGAAAAAATGAAATGAAAGACAGCGTTGCTGCGTTGGTGTAGTGACTAACAACAATCGATGTAGTACCATGTGTTATCAATACACAGCCCAGGTGAGCGCAGATTTAGATCAATCTCCACATTAATATCATTTTAATTGACAGATAATCCAATATCTCATGATATGGCTCACTTTCTGAGAACATCATGGCAGGACTATTTGTGCTGCTGGGATTTGAACTCGCGTCCTTGCACATGCCAGGCAAGCACCATAACTACTATTTACATTTTAAAAGATATTACACTGATGTGGCAAAAAACTCTCCTTATTCATTGAACAGACTGGCTAAATACAATCAGAACTAAAGTGACTGTTTCCAAAAATCGTACCAGTCACCCAGATGAGCAAATGCTTGAGGTAGCATCTTTTCTTTTTCCTTTTCCTCTTTTGTTTTGCCCATTCTGTCTTCTGCTTGGCCATTCTCTGCAGTACCAGCAGCTGGGGTAAGATTAATGTGGTTTGAGAATTTAGATTGTACATCAATAAAAACCTGCCTGAACCCACCCCTTCCTTGGCCAAGTTCAAATGAACCATTCTTAATAAGACCTTTTTTTTTTAGCCAATTAAAAAGCCACTTGAATTAGAGCAAATTAAGGTGGTTCGTGAATTTATTAATCATGGTAGTATTAAGCAGTAGCCCTGTTTCAGGGATTTCAATCCTAAATGATCCAGTTCCATCTCCAGGAGAGATCACAGGAGGGACGTTTTCATGTGACTATGCCAGATAATTAAGAAGACAGCAGCTCCAGGGTGAAAAGTCAGGCCTACCTTTCCTGTTCTTGCATTTATAAGACACTTTCATAGGTTGCAAGGAAGGAAGAGGAGAAGTAAATCAACGACAAAAAAGTGCATCTTGCTCAGAAAAGAAAAGGGAAAAGAAGAAACAGATATTTAAAAGGTCCTTCGGAGAAACAATGGGCAGCTTATAGAATTATTTTTCTATGGAAGAAATAAAGTGAATGATGATCCAATTTCTTGGCAGAATGTCACACTGTGGTTAAGACCCTGGCTCTGGAATCAGGACTGAACTCGTGTGTTGTTTCTGCCACTTATTGCTGAGCTACATTAGGCCAGGTACTTAATAGGTCTCTATTTCTCCCATAAAGGTGGGGATATAATTATATATATACCTTGCAGAGTGATAGTAAGAGTTGAATGACCCACAGCATAGTAGGAAAGTAGGAATGTGGCATGGGGACTGGCCGGTGATAGGCTGGCAACAGATGCTAGGGAAATGTACTTGGTGCCTACTCGTTACTGGTAAGCGCTGGGAAAGAAGTCCCCGAGGGAGCAATGTGCGGATCCGACCCTGCGGAGGGGTGCTCACTCGCTGTCTTATCACGGGGCGGGAGGCACTGTGCAGGAAGGCAGGTTGGAAGGCTCCTGTGGAAGGCACAGTTCTAGCGTAGGACCCTGGAATGACAGAGGTGAGGAAGGGAGCAAACGCTACTGAAAGCAGAGGAGAGGCCAAGATTACGTGAGCTCTATTGCTAGAAGACCCTGTCAGTGGAGGACCTTGGTCACAGCCTTCAGCAGCCTCAGAGTATCTGATGCTTGTAGACCCAGGGTAAATACTGGATTCCCAGAAGGGATGTTAAGTGGTCAACATAATGAACAGCATTTGCCTAACACTTGGTAGTTCCTCGCATTATCCTGTTAAGTTCTGGCAACAGCCTTACAGCATAAATAGGGCTGAGATTCTCTCTTCCTTTTTCTGAAAGAGAAGAGAAATTAATGCTCAAAACGTGTGACTTGCGCCTGATGAAATGGGCCAGCCTAAGAAGTATAACAAGACCCAGCATGCGTCTTCTGACCCCAAACCCCACATTTTAGGATCGTGACTTCCTAGACAATGCTGGCTGTGCCCCAAGCTGCTCCTTCTTGTCCCGATAGACTTCGGTGCAGCTATGAGGACAGAGCCCCACATGTGGCCAGGAGCTCACCTCAAGAACAGTGCCCTGGTTTCTCTCTGATTTTTGTCTCCAGGATTCCCCAGAAGCCTCTGACTCTGAACTAGGAAAGTTGATTCTTACAGGCAGTCCTCCAACAAGGTGGCAGGGCATCGGGGGATAAGTGGGACAGCTTCCCATCCTGGGGGGGTAATTTTGGGATACATTCTGCATGGTCCCTTAGGTATCCCCACTTGCTCAGTGATCAGCTCAGTCAAGAACCTTTCCGGCTTTCCTTCCTTCCCCAACTCTGTCAAGGGTTAGGATTTCCTTGAGATAAACTCTCATACCCTGAACTCAGGGAAACCTAACAAACAAAGAAACTTTAAAAACAACCTAACGATTCCACATTAGGAAGGACAAAGACAGATCAGCAGGAAAGTGCCAGTTTCATCTTCAAAGCTGCCTATTTGGTGGATTTTGCAAATCAGGGACAAGGTCTCATTGGGAATCAACAAGAACGAGGCCACAGGAAGCCTTGATTCTGCTGTGGGTTGTTACATGGCCTTGCCTCCAGTGAAGCCAGGTGGCTCGTGAGCTTCTGGATGTGCTGTCCTTTCGCAGTGGTCCCACCCCCATGCAGGTGTGCTGGGCACAGCTCTGTTGTCTTTTGCAGAGTAAATGTCTCTGCATAGGAAAGTCCTGGGTAGCAATTCTGCCTCTTTCCAGGTTGGAAATCCACCACAGGGGTTGCAGGGTGGTTCAGCAAGGACCATTGGCTGGGTGAGGGGGCAGACCTCCCAGTCCATCACACCTCCTTAGCTCAGCTGGCGCCTTTACTCAGTGGAATGTGCATGTGGCTGCTGTGTGGACCTGGGCAAGTCACTTCAACTCTCCGGGCCCCAAGTCCCCTATAAAAGGAGATGTAATACGGAAGATATATATGTCCTATAGGGAAGTCGTGGGCACCAAGGTGGGGATAAATAGGGCACTGCTCAGTAAACCAAAGAAGACAAAAGAAATGTTAATTATTCATTTCAGGAGGTGGGGAGGAGACATAGGAGAATAAAGGGTAACAAGACTCTTGCGTGGTAAATCCTGGTAAATCCCACCGCATGAGCATGCTGCTACCCTGACTGGTCACTCACGCCTCCCCTGCACCTCCAGTTCCCCTTTGTTCTTCAAGTCTGAGCTTAAAGATCACCTGCTGGGACCTCTTCTCCACTAAGTCTCTGATAGGCACCTCCTGCGGCCTTGAACTTGACTGGTTAAAGGCCTTATTCCCCTGCTGAGTTGTAATCCTTTCGGGTTTGTTTGCATTCTCCACAGCACCATAAAGAATGGGCCTTGGGCCTGGCAGCATCTTGGTGCCTGACACAGTGCTTTGCACACAGTGCGCTGGGGCCTAGTTGACAAATGAGAATTTTAAGACAGTATAGTTGGGCTGAATCATGCTAGCCTCAATAGTAACTAAATACTATAGTTACCAAAATACCACAAGGTACAAACTGCTGGGTGGAATATTTCTCCAGCAGAGAAGCACAACATTTCTGTATATACAGGCATTTGAGTGGCTTCATTCAAGTTCAGAAGGAGGAGCCCCAAATACCGCGCTCCTGGAGATTTGATCTATAGAACAAGCTCTGCTTGTTGAAAACATGTCAATATCCTAATCCAATGCCAGGCTGGCTTCTCATAGCAATGCACTATGCATTACACTTCAGAAAGGAAGTTTCCATCCATCCCATAGACTTGCACTTAGCGAGGGAAATATTTGTCTTTATTTGGTACTGAAGTCATAGAAGCATTATGAAAATGAAGGAATCTTGGAAAATTTTGGCATTCACATTAGACACATTAAAAAAAAATCATAGACATGAAGCCAGGAGCAGGGGTTCACATCAGTAATCCCAGGGGCTCAGGAGGCTGAGAAACAGGAAGATTGCAAGTTCAAAGTTAGCCTCAGCAACTTAGTGAGGCCCTAAGCAACTTAGGGAGACTCTGTCTCAAATTAAAAAATAAAAAGGGCTGGGGATGTAGCTCAGTGGCTAAGCTCCCCTGGGTTCAATCCCTGGTACCACCCACACATCCTGCAAAACAAAGCACCTTAGCATGTATGTGTCAGAAACTTTGCTGCTGTGTACTTAGTGTCTAAATCTTTACATCAGATCTTCTTTCAGCCTCAGTGAAGCTATGGTCCAGTGGTCCCTAGTGATTTAACACACGTGTGTCCTCCGGTGCCTTCACAATTGTAGCTCATCTTTACTGTAATAACCATGAGAACTACCAGTAATGGCTCAGTGATAGCTATTGATCTCTCTGCTGAATTAAGTATTATAAAGGATATGAAAGGTACGAGGTGAATCTTTGATGCAGTTGAGATCAGATTATGACCAATGTTTGTCATGAAAGCTTGTGAGAGCTCCAAGTGCTGAAAGGGGCACAGTCCACTAAGCCAGCTACTTGGAAAGTAAGCCACTTTATGATGGGCTCCCACGAGGAGGTGTTTTGGCAACACTTGGGGTCTGTCATTTTCTGTGGTCATTGTTTATTTTCTTTAACAAGCAGAGGAGCAGGTGTAGAATAATAATGCAGGGAGTTCCGTGAAGTCCCCCAGTTGGTGTAAGATGTCAATGAAAGATCCAAGCTGTGGTTATGCATGCAACTGCATGCAAGGGTCCAGCATCCAGGAGAGAAGTCCTGGGTGGACAGTGCACCTGAGCGGTGTCAGCATGCCCGTGACATTCAGAGCCATAGGCTGGATGCAAGGATCTTCCTAGAGAAGGAACCAGGTTCTGCTGGTGCATTCAACCAGGACAGGTCTGCCCCATAGAGAGCCCTCAAGGGGACTCTGCTTCAGTGTGGCAAGGGTCCTCCATCTGGTCCAGAGCGGGTTGCCAACTACAAGCCAGATGCACTAGATAGCATAGCTACTGTGGGAGCCTCTGTTATAAAGTCCCCACCAGCAGAGAGGATGTCCCCTTGTCTTCCCCTGCAGCTGCTCCTAGACATGGAGGACTTTGAACTACTCCAGAGAATATTCTGGAGGATCCCAAACTCAAAGCTATTCCTCGACATTCTTGAGTGTCTGTATCCCTGAGCCCTGTTACCCCGTCACTCCTGAGTCTGGAGCTCCTGAGTGTCTCCTCTGCTCCAGTCTGGTGCAAGTCTGGGAATCCTGCTGAAAGAGCCTGCTCCCCTACCCACTTCCCCCAAACACCCCTTCCCCTCCTTCTGCTTCCTCCTCCCAGCTCCACAACTCTCCCTGCTACATGCGGCTGTACCCTGGTGTTGAGAGCTCACTACAGCCTCCACTCCCTTCTCTCTCCTTCCCTCCCCTCTTCCTCCCTTCTGTAGCCTTTGCCATCTTTTTATATCTTCAGATTGTGTATTTTGCTTGTAAGTCCCACAGAGGGAGCAAACCAGACAGGCAGATGTTAGCCCTTTCCTTACCAGTTTCTTTCTGCCTCATTGTTCATGTGTGAATAGCAAGAGTTCATCACCTTTGACCTTTTTGAACTCTTCCTCAGGGCACTTACATGCAATTTCCTTAATTCTCACAGCAGCTTCTGAAATGCAGGTCTGACCATCAGCGCTTCACAGATAAATAGACTAAACTCAAAACCCCGCAGTCACTTGACTGAGGTCACACAGGACGAAGGTGGACTTTCCCCGAAGGACTAATTGTCCTTATGCTCAAATCTGATCTGTTTCTTGGACGACAATGGAAGAAATCATGCTGAGTGAAGTCAGTCAAACCCAGAGAGAGTAAGGGTCGAATGCTTTCCCTCATTTGTGGAGGCTGGAGCTAAACCCAGACTTGGGTGAAAGGTAGTCAAACACATGTAATTCAACCCACCAAGGGCAGAGCAATGCATAATCTAGGGAAACATAGACTTGGAGAGGGGATGGGGAGAGAAGAGACAGGGGACATGGGAGAGGGAGGGAAGATGGGGAGGGATCTACAGAGACAATGAACAATGTAACATACTCTTCACCTGACCTCCTGATGTCAAAGTACTTATGCAAGCATTTAATTCAGGAAAATTCACAATTATATGTGTGTGTGTGTGTGTGTGTGTGTGTGTGTGTGTGTGTGTACGTATGGACATTTTTATGTTATAGGGGCATAATATAGAAAAATCAAGAGACTGAGGTGTGGGCAATGTGGGGGTAACTATGGTTTAGGATCAAACGCATACCATATTGTTATTTTATATGCATTTATGATTGTGCAATAACTTGACACCATAATAAAATTTTTAAAAATCTTATCTGTTGTGGATGTTTGTCTGTTGGATTGTCTGTTCATTTGTTTGATGGCAGACCGTCATCTAAAGCCCTTGCTGAATTAGGTAGGAGAAGGCCCCCTGGAATCCCTGAGTGTAAGGCACAGTCCTACTGCCCAGTCTGGAATGGAGGTGGGCCAGACACTCCCACTCTTGCCCTCTGGCAGCTGAATACAGCCTCCTGTCCTGGATGCAGCCAACTGATTGTGCCTGCCTGGTCCTCAGCATCAACAGGACAGCATGCCACCCCGGTCCCCCTTACAGAGGCAGCGTCATGTGTCCACTCTGTGAGGCCAGAAGCAGTGCTCTTTTATAGTGGGGGCCTCAGTTTTCCCCGCTGTCACCTTGACCTCTGGCTCTCCTTCATCCTCTGACTCCGTTTCTCTAATTTCCCTCTTGGTGCAGTTCCCCAAATCTTTCCAATCACATCTCTTTTCTTGAGTTATCAGAACTGATTTCTTGAATTACAACCAAGAGGTTTTTATTGGTGGTGCTGAGAAACCCAGCCAACAGTCTCCCAATGGGGTGGTCTACCCAAGGAAAGACGTCCCTCGAACAACCGATGTGGAAGCTGAGAATAAAATGGGGACCTCCAGAAGAAAAGGAATTTTCTTTGCTTTTCTTTGCCATCAGATTGAAGGCAAAGGTAGCAGGAAGCCCATTTCTTTCAGAAAGCCCTCAAGCACATGAAGGAAAGCTCAGGTTCCATGGAGGGCAGCCATGCAGGAGACTGGGTGGAATTATTTCTGTTTCACCTTCTTCCTGGCCCTGTTGAATTTCTTGCTATGAGATTTGGTGAAACTCGGGTTCTTCTTTGTTCTGGGTTGTTGCATTTTTAATGTTAAAGGTTAGATTTTCTATCACAGTCTTAGAAGGACCATGGGTGAAAATATTTTGGAATGGTTCTGTGGTCTATGCTTGTTCTACACAGAGCTTACTAAATCATGGCAGTGCATTCCTAAGGGTTGACTTTCTCTGCCAAATGGCAAATACTCCAGAGCACAGATGATACTCTGCGGTACCCTGGGTTTCTCTAAGCATCTCTTTGAACACTGCCATACCTTGGCCGATTGAAGAGACCCTGGTAGGAAGATCACCCACCCAACAGGGACAGGGAAGATACTGCTCCTGCAGTATACATGTTAACAGGCAAAACAAACATTCAGAAATACCCCACTGACAACAAGTGGACGGCTGTTACCTTGGCATGGAAAATACAGTGTGATAAAAGAATAACTGTAATGCATTTCTTAGCAATGCAGAGGCAGGTGTGGGTGGAGAAACCACTGGATAAGGGTAGGGTGCTGCCCAAAGAGAGCTTTGATATAGCACTGACCCAGAAAACAAGCAATCACAGGTAGCCTAACAACAGAACTGGAAGAGAACAACCCCTACCACTTCTGCACGTATCTAACGAAGTGGCAAATAAGAAAGAAGAAAGCTACGAAAGTACAGCTGCTAATGATAAATGCCTTAAAACCTGAACTTGGAGGAATTTTAGTGTCATCCATGGATCCTGAATGAGATGCAGAAGTGACTGAGGCATGGGGGCTATTTATAGATAGGGAACCATGAAGGAAGGACAAGGCATCTCATCATGGAAGGGCAAGATTTGAATGCCCAGCATAGAGCCCGTTCCCCAGCTGCTCTTGGCTCCAAATTTCAGCCAACTTATAGGGAAGGGTTGGACTTCAGCACCCAGCTCGCACTGTCATTATGGAGTTCTGTCTCCCAAACAAGGCCAGCGCCCTTCTGATTACAAAACCACAAACCCTGCTTGGCATCAGAGGTGTCTTGAGAATCCCCACCCAACCCAGTCCCCTGGAGTTGCATTTTGGATAGACAAGTAGAAGCAGCACTGTGTAAGGTGGGTGCTTCCTGGGAGAAGTCCCTTGTGCCTAATTTCATGTCAACCTCAGAATCCCTCCAAGGGCTCCGGTGTACCCCAGAGGAGAGGTGGTTGCTGATAAGGACCTCATGTGAGCTCAAAGGTAGCTTGGCAGTCTCTGATGTTTGGATCCATGTGGTGGGCTGCCTTAGAACCTAAAAACCTGCGCCTGGGGATACACATCAACCCATCCAGAAACACAGGGTCACAGAGGTTGACTCATCAAGTGCTGGACTTTCCCCCTACTTCCCTGAAGTCCTAGAGAATAGGGAATCAATATACAGGATGCTTATCTTCAGAGACGTGATGTCAAGAGTTCAGACAAGAAAGATGCCTTTCATTTATCTGCTTGTCTGCAGCTGAGCACAGCCAGTGTGGGGTCACGTCTTGATCGTCAGGAGGGAATAGTGTGTTTTCTGTGCCATCAGCCTAGGAGTTCTTTTTTAGCCCTTGATCTTCATACAATTGCAGAAAGGGGCATTTGAGATTCCAGAATGGCAAACTGTTACCTACTTAGAATCTCTTCCCTGTGTCACATTGATTTATTAGTGCAGACTCACTTTCAAAAACTTCTCTCTGGTCTTTTAAATGCTGAATTAAAACCTGAAGCAGATTCTGATTCTGACTTTGGCTCCCCAAATTGCAAAAGCCAACTGACTACAGAGCTGCTCGGCCTAACTGGGCTTCCTGGGCTTCTCCCCAGCTCCCTGCTGCTCTGAGTGCCTTCTTCTGTGGAGAGGAAGAGTCCGTTTGAGTTTTGCTGCTCCTGTTTTTATTCTCTTCTAGTCTGTTCTTAGTCTTGTAAATTTGTAAAACTCTTGCATTCTATGCTGATTAGGACCACAAAACTGCCCAGGATGATTGAGTTTTGTTTTTTGGGTTTTTTTGGTACCAAGGATTGAACCCAGAGGTTCCTAACCACTGAGCCACATCCTCAGCCCTTTTTATTTTTTATTTTGAGATGGAGTCTCCATAAGTTGCTTAAATCCTCACTAAATTGCTGAGGTTGGCTTTGAACTTGTGATCCTCCTGCCTCAGTCTCCCCAGGTGTACACTGCTGCATGCGTGGTGAGGGGAATTTTGTGGACTTAAGTCATGGTTCTGAAGATATATATGTATTTGCTAGTCAATGGAGATAGAAGAACAAATAATGTCAGTGGCAGCCACATAATGACTTCTTACTCTGTCCCAGTTAATTCTATATGATTTGCCTTTAGTTAACAGTAATCCTATAGGGTACTTATTATTCCCATTGTACAAACCAGGAAAGTGAATTTCAGAAGGGTTTAGTAAAGGCCAGAGTCATGCACTATGATGTGTCAGGCCTGATGCATTTTTCTTAGTTGTCTGAACAACTAAAAATAATTTAAGTCTGAACAACCAAAATTATTGTCTGGGCTTCAAAGCAACAATGATAGATAGCTCTTTGGAGTAGCAATAGTAACACTACAACAAAATTAAATGATAAAAAACAATTAATTATTGAGCACTTTTTTTTAAGAGAGAAAGAGAATATTTTTTTTAATTTCATTTTTCATGTGACTTTCATTGTTCCAACACTTCGTTGTGTATGTGGTGCTGGAGTTTGAACTTGCATCCTCATTCAAGCCAGGCAAGTGCTGTAACCACTGAGCCACTGCTCCAGTCACTTTTGAGCACCTTTTAAATACCAGAAATTTTGTGTACATTATCTGCATAATTCTTGTAATGATTTCAAGATTTAGAGAATATTTTTATTCCTGTTTTATGAACAAGGAGATCAGAAGAGCTAAAAGAGTTGCTCAGGACCCACTGATGGCAGTTGATGTAGTTGAGTTTTGGACCCACATCTATGGTATCCAGGTTCTAAATCTTAATCATTTCTCAGTGGTGACAACTGGCAAAAGTGTCCCCCAAGTCAGTGTTTTTGACCCATAATGCCTAGGGAAGAGGGTCCCATGTTTCTGACTGGGGAGATGAGGTCAGCAGTGACCCTCTATGGAATGTAAAGAAGAGATGCACACCTTCACTTGTGTTTTATTCCCACTTGTGTGCAAAGCACTGTTGTTAGCAGGACAACCAGCAGAACCTCTGTTTACAAGAAGCTCTCTGAGCCGTTGAGATAGGAAACCTCTCCCACAATTAGATCAGCCTGCCTCTGGAGGCATGGATGGAATGAAGCAAATTGGATTTTCCACCAATTCTCAGAGGGCATGAACTCAACTTTTGTAGTTCATAGGACAATTCAAGTTTTGATTTGGGGTGGAATGACCCCATACAGAGAGGACCGTCTGGCTAGATGAAATTTCAGTTTTATTTCAACATGACAGAACTGGGCAGTCAGAGTCTCAGCTTTTGTTTTATGTAGAACTTGTTGGCATTAAATTGCTTGGTTTTGAAATAAAAATGTATCTCTCTGTGTATGTGTGTGTGTGTATGTGTGTGTGCGTGCGTGTGTGTGTGATCTATTCAGATAGCAGTGTGCAATTGGCCATATAAAGATAGAATATTCAAATTTGTTTTATAAGAGTAGAGATGTTCCTCTGATTGTACTATTTCCATACCCAACTTTAGTTTTAAAGTTGGGCCCCTTAAATAAGTGGTCTCAAAGGCTTGGAAAATCCATGTTAACAGATCATCTGAGAAATGCATATTAGACTGAAGGGTGTGGTTTCATTCAGATCTTATATATTTAGCACTTGAAACTAAATAATGAAGCCATCTTGAACAGGCTGAAGCAGAAGGTTTAGAACCTAATCAACTTGCATCCCCCTCCTTCTCTGCTTTTGAGTAATGAGAGCCCAGTCATAATTTTTCTTAATATAAGAAATTAATTGGATATGTTTTTCAATTACTAAAAAAAATAAACAATGGAAATTGGTGATTTGTATTAATCCAGGACCTAATCTGCTTTAACTAAATTACTCCAGATACGTGAATTCCCTGTTGGGCTGATTACAGGTTGACTCAGATTCCTTGTTTTTATTATTTGTTTTATGACAAAAGTCTGCATCTTACAAACCTTAGCTGCTATTACTCTCTTATTTCTAAACCCCATTTTCTCAAATAAACTTCTTTCTGCATTTTGGACCACAGCTTTTTTACTTTCTCCTGAGACTAACAAAACTATTTTCATCCATAAAATTAAACATTTGTAAATTAGCTTATGAGTAGGTGACTACATGATTAATCACCCAAAGCAAAGAACTTGTGAGAGTCAACGGAAATGTTATTAATAATTATGCTCAGACAATAGGCTTAAACTGGATGGTCCCAATCCAATGGAACATATGGTCACTGTGCATCTGTGAAAATATTGTCATTGTAGTCTGGCCAGGAGTATATAAATAAAATTTGAATTCCATCAGTTTAGTAACAAAAACAATGGTAGGAGTTTTCCAACATTACTAACAACTTTGAGTATAAATTGGTTTGATTAAACTGTAATTTGATCAAAATTTCTGGACAGAAAGTTTTGTTAGAAAAAAAAATGATGTTTCCATTTTTTAAAAAAAGAGAAAGGAGGAAAGCAAGAGAGAATTGATTTTATTTATTTTTTTCATCTGGAACGTTTTATCAATGTGGTGCTGGGTATCAAACCTGGGTCTTTGTGCATGCCAGGCAAGTGCTCCAACCACTGAGCCACTGCTCCAACCCTGAAGTTTTTATTTTCAGCAAATACCTAGCAATGCTGTTTAATTCCTACTCCAAGCCAGGCACCCATGCTGGGCACTAAGGGTGAGGTGATGTGGTGAGCAGACATAGTCTAGCACATCCCTAAGCTTCTGGTATAGAGAAGAATGGTGATGGATGAATGGAGCATTTCAGTATTTTGTAATGAGTAAAGGGGAGATGCCAGAAGAAGCCAAAAGAGGACACTTGTACAGCTGTGGTATCCATGACACCAACTGAGAGCTCAAGGGTGGGTAGGAATAAGCAGGGCAAAGACATGAGCCAGAGTGTTCCACGTTGAGGAGGAGGCTATTCAGAGGCCTGGATGCAACAGAGAACTTGGCACCTTTAGGAAGTCGATCAATATCACTGGAAGGTGTGGCTCTAGGTGGGAAGTGGTCAAGCACTGAGGCTGGGTATGTGGGCACTAACGGGCATTTTGGGCTTTCTACTGAGGGTCATGGGGCATCACTCAAGTGCTCCAACAGCAATGAGGTGCTGTAGAGGAAGACCTCTCAGCCTAGATGTGAAGAGTAGATTAGGGTCTTGGGGTGTGAATGGGGACCAAGAGACCAGAAAGAAGGAGCTGGTGGAAGCCTAGACAAGGGTAGAGGCAGTGATGGAGAGATATTTGAGAAGGGAATCAACCTGCTTGTTGATGGCTTCTATGTGGTGACCAAGGAGGGCAGAACATTGAGGACGGTACTATGGGCTGAATTATACTCCCTATAATTCACCTTTGAGACCCCACAAACCCCCAGTGTCCTAAAACAAGAGGAAAATTTGGACACCAATGCAGAACGGGCAACCTAAAGACATAAAGACAAGGTGAACAGATACATGTCCACAACAGAGTCTCCCATGTGGTTTCCAGATAAAACGAACCCTGCCGACACCTTGAATTTGGGCATGTAGCCTTCAGAACTGTGAAGCTGTAAGTTTCTGTGGTTCAAGCCACCTACCTAGTCTGCAGAGCAGGAACAAAGGAGCCCGCTGAGATGCTTTGAACATGTTGGCTTTGAGGTAGGTGTGTAACGGCCAGGTACAGATTGCCTGTTGGGTGGTCAAGGCTCAGGATGGACAGCTGGTTGTGGGGTCATTCATTTGGGTGTTCCTGGGATGTAGATAGTAACTGACACCAAAGGAGGGGACATTGGAGAAAACGTATAGGTGGGAGGTGGACTGAGAGAGGACCCCTATGTAACTTTGATGATTGCTTCACAAATCAAAGAGATAGAAAAGACTTTGTTAATATGTTTTCTTTTTTTAATATTCACTTATAGAAATTAGCAAGAAGGGAGTGTTGAGCAAGACCAAGCTATCAATAAAATGGCCAACTACCCAGAGGCCAGCCTTGGCTACCCCTTGTTTCAGGAAATCGCCTCTTCAAGATGGTTCCAGAACACATTCAGAGATTCTGACTCACACAAAACCTTTGAGAGCCAATATCTGGAATGCAAACACTAAATTATTAATTTATGATGAGAAATAAAACTGGCAGGTGGAACAGACACATGTGTCTGTCTAACCAGCTTCTTCTATCATTTATGGAAGAGTTACAGACAGAAACAAATTATAATCACCAGGAGGCTGTTTGGTGCACAGTGAATCAGAACAAGGGAGTTCATTGAATGGTCTGAGTTTTCGATGAGATGAGACTCCAATCCCGTGGTGGGGAGGCAATTGCCAGGTGCTCTGTGTGTGTCCATCCATCCCATCAGCTTTAGCTGCCTGCCGCCTGTCTTGAACTCTGGGTGGAGGCAATGCCATGGCTCATCTCTGTGACTTTCACTACCCTGCATGGGGTAAATGATGCGCTCCCTTTAAATGATGGCTTAGGTTGTCTTTAGAATACTAATAACTTCCATCAGTTTAAGACTTTCTTACTGGCCTGGGTCCCATTCACCTTCTTCAAAATAATTCTGTATCTCTGCTTTAATCCATCATTTGTTGACTTTAAAATTTCTTCGCATTTCCACATTGTTAGCCTTGGGGATGGAGCTGAGGGTGGAAGGCAAAGATGCATTGTTGTGGTTTTGAAATTCTTAGGTAATAGATAAATTTAATAGTTTCAGAGCAATGATTTGGGGAGTGATTATGCTAAATGTTTTTCAGTGAACTTTTTAGATGTTAATTTGTAGAGTGCTAACCCATTCCCATCTAGTTTATATTTACCCTCTCACATTTCTTGCTAGCTCCAACAAGAGTGCAAAGTATCTTTGCAGTCAGGTGACACTCTTACTATGGGGACAATTTTGCTTTTAGGATTTTAGAATTCAGGTGACATGCTATGATGGGAGGGACAGAGTACGTACAATTATACAATTAAGGTTTGCTTTTTTTTCTTTTTTTAAAGATCTTTGAATATTCTTCCTTTTACCTTAAATAGGTGAATACTGGTTTCCTCTGTGGCTGCTCTTCATCATTTGCAAGTTGGACTCGAAAAAGGTTGACAAAACTTGAGGCGTCTGTCCCTGTAGCTTCTGGCCAATGAAATTAATCACATCTCTGTGCAGTCTGTCACCAAAATGTGTATGTTCTAGGGAGATAAATGCAAGTCTCTTTTAACTTTCTACTCTTTTCTTTATAGCTTTAGGGTTGGGAGCTTGTTGGGACCCTCTGTGGTTGAAGCTTATAGTTATAGTTGAAATTTTATCCAGGCAGGCTGCCTTATATTTTGAAGCTCTTCACAGAAAAAATTATTTCAAAATTTAATGGAGGTGCAAACAATTTTAACATCTAAACTGCTTCCCATGCAAATATATTAACTGGCCTTTTCGTTGGCTAGAACCATAATCTCTCTTTCTGGTCTGTGTAGGGGTGGGAGTTGAGAAAGCAAAGTGGTGCCCCAAGGTCCCCCATCTGATGGGGAGATAGACTCACAAGGAGCCAGCACTTGCTGGCACATGTTCGAGAGAGCTACAAGACGCTGCAGAAGAGCAATAGTGCAGAGAGGTCCGCTTAGAGGTGGAAGCGAATCTGCAGGTGTCTGCAGCACCTTTAGACACATGGACCCTGGTTCTTGATCCAGTCCTCAAAACTGGGCAATTTTTGAGGCGCTGGCTTTCTGCACACTCTTGGGGAAGAGGGCATGGATTTGGAAAAGAGGAATTAGTTCTTGCCCTCAGATAGAGCATAGCAGCCCTGTCCTGTTTGTGAAATGGGTAGACTTCTCCTCTGGGCCGAGCAATGGACAATGAATGTCCCCTGGCATCACACCACCTTGTCATACAAAGAGATTTGAGGGAACACAGGGCACAGCTCCCTGCTACAGGTGATCAATTTTAGAGAGAAATCTCCTAAAGCTTTTTTATGTAGACATTTAGTAGAAATGATTTATCAGTGATGGGGAGGGTAGCGTCCATTCTTCAGGTACCTGAGGGGGTTGAGAGGAGAGCTTGATAATGGGGAGGCAGAGGACTGCCAGCCTGTCCCCTCCTAGTCGCAACTGCCTCTGCCCCTAAATCATATTTGGCTTTTTGAAGCTGAGAGCTTTAAAGAAAATACCTGGAAGCCAACGGCAGCAGAGTCTGTTGCCTTCAGAAAACCACTCTTCTGAAAAGTTTGGGGAAGAAAGGAGGAAATGTCTCGGTCACCTCAGTGGAGGAGGTCCCAGCAGAGACAAGGTGGTTCCAGGAAGGGGACATTGTGCTGACCATGCTGAGCAGTTGTGCCTCCTCCCTCCAGAGGTGGGGACGGCAGAGGACTTCATCTCAGGGGTGGTGAGAACTGCAAGACCAATCGTCCTTGCAAGCTTATTAACTTCAGAGCCCATTGCAGTCACCGCTAGCTGGAGGAGCCCTGTGAAAGCAATGAGAAAGCAGAAGGCAAGCTTGTCTTTTCGAGGTACCATTGCTGCAGTTATCTCCTGCACCTGTGTACTCAATGACGGGGTCTATTTCTGCAGCAGCGTTGGAGGGAGTAGCACAGGTTGAATGGGAAGGGTTCTGTGCAATGAGAACCACACTTTGCCCTTGTAAGAAGCAGCTTCTAACTTGTAAGTATCTATTCTTACACTCCATCTAGAATGTCTGCTGTCCCAGATGGCTTTCTCCCTCTCTTCCTTCCCCTCCCTCTCTCTCTTCCTCCCTCTAATCAAATCAGGTTCTCCTGCCTCTTGCTCTCTGTATTAGGCATCCATTCATCACTGTGATCAAATTACCTAACCAGAACAAGTCAGAGGTGGAAAAGTTGATCTTGGTCTCAGAGGTTTAGTTCATGGTCAGTGAAGTCCATTTCTCTGGACCCAAGGCTAGGTAAGAATATCATGGTGGAAGGGCATGATAGAAGAGGAGTGCTGCTTACAGCAATCAGGAAGCAGAGAGAGAGGGAGGGAGAGAGAGAGAGAAAGGATCCAGCTGCAAATGAACCCCTCCAGGGCAGTTCCCAGTGAGCTATTCCTCCAGTTACCACTCAATCCATTCAAACCAGGATGGGCTGATCAGGTCACACAGTTATTATCTTGCAGTCATTTAACCTCTGAACGGTCTTGCATTAACATAGGAGCTTTGGGGGAGCAATTCATATCCAAACTAATACACCCTCCAAAGATGATTCTATTGGGCCACTACATAGCTATCATTACCATTTTTAGGTGAACTCCACGGTGAGCACAATGGTACACATTTTGCATGCTGGGGAATACCTCTGCTTCCAAGTTCAAAGTTACGCTCACATTGAATAATGAGACCTTTTGCTAAGAGAGGGTTACTGAGATTTGTTGATAATTATTCTGGTCTACCAATAAAGAACCCCAAAACACAGGCGTTCCAAATGATTTCACAGCTGATTTATATGCACAAAGAATAATTAGCATCATGTAATTTTCCTCACCAGATTGAGTCTTATTTGAATACTGAAAGATATATCATTTTAAAATAATTTCATACTTCGCTGATGAACTAAAATTGAGACATTGGACACATATGGCTTGAATGGGCTAGTGGGCAAAATCATTCTCTTAGGAAGGCAGGGACAACCAAACCTCCAAGAAGTAATTACCTACCTTCCAAAGAAGCAACGATCATTTTCAAAGCCTGTTATCTGGAAAAATAAACCTGGGTCTCACTACTCAGTCAACACCTGACTGTGGCTCCTCCAATAACACAGATGGGTTCAGAAACAAAATCACTGCCATGAAATTCCATGAATTAACAGGCATATAGTCAGAGATTTCCTGACATTAGGACTATAGCGACCATCAGGTTTGCAGTCAGAAGTGTTGAGATTCCTCTCCAGGTCCCGCAGTGCAGGGTCAGTCCTAACATACTGGGATAAGAGGGTGCATACCTAGTCTGTCCCACAGAGCAGACAACACCCAGGCTTCCTTCTCCACAGTTCTCCACATGCCAATGAGGCCCCCATTCCCACCAAAGTCCCCCACATGGTTCCACTCCCCAAAGCCTTTCCAATCCACGTGAATGGAGCAGTCATCACTGACCTACACCGCGCAAGCCCTGAGCTCTGATCTGGTCCAGAGGAGTCAAGTCACCTCACCCCAGGGTATGAGCACCCATAGCGTCGGGTCAGCTTCAGCTCTGCTTTGCACCTCTGGGCGCACGCCTCGCTTCCCCAAGTGCCCACGTCTTGCAGTTTTTGTTGCAAGATCCCGTGTCCTTGTGGGTGGTCCTCCCTCCATCTCTCCTCTCCTCACTCAGGTCAAAATAGCTGGAGTACAGCTCGAAGACACCAGCACACATGTGGGCCTCGACTGGTGTGAATTCCTCATACTGGGTTTGCAATGTCAACTCACAAGATTTTCAAGAGGCAAACAAGTAAAAACATTTTTTTCCTTGCAAGAAGAAAATGGAATGATCTATGTGGTACAGGGAACCTCCTCTCCACTTGGGGATGGAAGGCAACTGAGAATCAAGGAAGATAGCAACTGAGACTCCCATGGGGAGGTTCTTAAAAAGTGTGAAATGGTTAATTTCATGGTAGGCTTTGCTTGTTCTTTGGGAGAACTTGGTGAATTTACTGACTGATTAGTTAATATCAACCTTCGCTCACATGTTGGTACTGTTCTTTCAAGCTTTCTCCAAGATCTGCAAATAGAACCCTAATAAAAGCCTTCCACATGAGTGGGAGAAACAGCTGAACACCTTGCCAGAGTATTCTGTGGGGAATTGTATTATATTATTATACTCAATTTTATTACATTTGCTTCTACCACCCCACTGGCGTAATGCTTTTTTTTCTCAAAGAGGGAAACCCCCAAAATTATCAAATCACTTTGCTACTTTTAGTTTGTGAAGTTAAAAAAAATTACAGTAAAAAAGAAAAGCATTCTTCAATGTTTTGGCAAAGATTGGGCAGTCTGTATTCCTAATAATTATATTCTGGTGTTAAATTAACTTTTTAACAATACCGGTGATTCAAGTAGCAGACGGCATGGAAACCAAATTACACACATTATTTCATTTTTTATGAGTGAGAAATATTGGGTCCTTTCAAACCTGAGTGGTACATATTGATGGCTTTAATTATTTTAGGGCCTGCCTTGTTTTTCACTTAAGTATACACATGGAATTTAAAATAACTTTTGAGCCCTTGGAATATATTTATTTTCCATGACTTTTCCATTAGTGTCGAGACAATAGTTTCTGGAATAAACAGCATGTACCTTTTCCTGATTTAACTATCAGTTGTCATGCCATTTTAACAGGGCAGCTGTAGGTTTTTAAATTTTCACAGTTTTTAATCTTAAATCTAATCTGATTAAGTGGCCCACTTCAACATGCTTGATCTAATTCAGCCTCAATAATAAATTGAAAAAAAGAAAGAATTGAAGATAATGTGCTTTTTTTGTATATGCCTGTTAGCTTTATTGATGCAATTCATTCTTACAGATTGTGGTATTAAAGTGTAAATTAGCAAGAGAGCTATTACTTAGATTGTTCTTTGTTTACATTTAGGCTCATTACAAGGCAGGTTTTTAAAATCTCAGTTGGTTTTTTTTTATCCTTCTTGTTCAGAATGCTATAGTTTTTGTTCAGCCTCTGTGATACCTTGATGGTAGACTACTAAGTGCATGGGAAATGTGTCAAATACACTATGGTTTAGATATTATCTAAATGTAGCCTCCTAGGGTACATGGGTTGGAAGCTGACTCACTAGCTGTTAAGAGGCAGGATCTTAAAATGTGGGATATAATAGGAGATCTTTAGGTCATGGGGTTGCCCTTGGGAAAGGTTAACCCAATTCTCATGATATTCCAGTTAGTTCCCAGGAGAGGGACTGTAACAAAAGAATGAGACTGGCCCCTCCCCGCTCTTTGGATTGCTCTTGTACATGCTCCTGCCATGATGTCATTCACCATCATAGATGCAGCTGCTCTGTACTTGCCAGAGTCACCATGCTGTTTAGGCTTCCAGCTTCCAAAACTATGGAAACCTCTTTTTTTAAAAAGTACTCAGTCTCAGGTGTTTTATTACAGCAACAGAAAATGAACTAACAAGCAAGGTTATCAGCAGAGACTGAACATGAAAAACAATTAGTAAGTATTGATTGAAGATCAAAAGTTCCTGCCTGAAAAAAGACTCACAATTTTTAGAAAAACAGGATAAAGAGAGATGTAAATATCCAAAAATAATATCACACAAAGCAATGTGTAATAAGTACTCAGTTCTACATATGTTGAGTTCAAATGAGACAGGTTATAGAATTTTAGAACCTATGGTAGTTTAGACACACCTAGTGCTGCTCTCTTATTTTTTCAAAGAGAAAGCTGAGGTTCAGAAAGGTTAAGTAATTTGTCTAGATTGAATGTAGAAGAGTCAAAGCTCGATCCAGTGTCAGCTGAGCCCAGTGCCTCAGGTGGCATTACTATTCAGATGTGGGATTTGAGTTGAGCTTTCACGCTCGGGGTCTCCAGGATGAGCTGTGTAGGTTGTACACTGTACACCTCTAGTAGGTACCATTCCCATGGGACTGATGATCACCACCTAGGGAGGAAGGCACAGCAACTGAGGGCGGGGTTTAATAGACAGAACAAGAAATGCTGCCATGTGAGCGCTTGAACTTCCTCTCACTCTGCTGTTACCTAGAGATGTTGTTTGTATACACTATCTTAGCCCAGGGCAAGCCTGATGAGTTATCTAGTTATATTAGGATTGGTCACTTCAACAACCTTTGGTGTTACTAAAAGCTTGACCAGAACTTTAAAACTGGCTCCACTGCTTACTCACTGTGTGCTCTGCGCCAAATAAATAAATAATAGCATTATGTCACAATGTTGTGAAAATTGAATGAGATGGTAAAGCAATCCCCAGAGTTCCTGGGTTATTGTACATGTGCAATAAATGCTCACTATTGTGACCAAGAAGGTTCTGATCTACCTTAGATTTCTGAACCTGGCCCTTGATGTTCCCCAAGTAGTTCCTCTGAGGACTTTGTGACTTTCAGGGAGATCCATTTCACTTTCATCTTCGTGGTAGAGAAGTTAAAGGCAGGGAAAGAAGATTCTGTTATCATGACCTGGACCATCCTGCAAAACATTCATGAACAAAGCCCTCTAGCAGCTCCACCTTGGTGGCTATAAGCACTAAGCAACTCATTCCAAAAGCATTATGGTGGTCACGGCTTTCAGACTTTGAAATACCTTCTCTGTTAACAGCTCACCATGTTGCCCGCAAGATGTATCAGTTACAAAATCACTAGGAGTCATTCTCCCAACCTCCAGATCAGGTTTCAAGACATCTTCACCTACTTGAATTATATAGGGACAGTCCCGGGCTAGGATGATTCAACTTTTTCTATTTGTTTGTTTTTGTTTTTTTTAAATATATTTTATTAAAGAATTGAGTTATTATACATAAATGCATTTAAAGTAACAATATGATATGCATATACACTTAAACCAGAATTATAGTTCAACTTGTGATTCTCAGCTTTACCATGGTGTGAAAACCATATGCATTTAGTAGAAACTGTACTACCAATTGTGAATTTTGATCTTTTCCCAGATTTGGCAATATGCAAAATAGGTACGATATTCTCTTCTGATGCTGGGCAGTGAGCCCCTCCACTCCCCTGAGATCAAGAGGGTATGCAGCTGGTACTCTATAGTGTGCTGTGTTGCTAAGCCACGACACTGGGTAGGTTAGGTGTGTTAAAATGCAGTTTCAGCGTATGCAATTTTCAACTTGCACTGGGTTATAGGGACCTAGCCCCTTATAAGTTGAGAAGCGGAAGTATACATGTAAATTTCCCCCTGATGTCCAGTGTTTAGAGTAGGAGAGCTGAGCTTGCCACTGGCTCAGGTGGGGACTAAATACTTTTCAGTATCAGGAGTGTAGATCTGTTTTTCACTTAGGGGAAAATAAGAGCATTGGATGCCAGGAGCTCAGAACAAAAGTCTGATACATCCCCCTTCCTCTCCCATCACAAGGGTGGGGGTGGAAGTCATTTATATAAAGCTGGGGGACAGCTGGAGCCTCTCTCCTTCTCACTGGAAGTAATAGGTCCAGAAAGGCGAAAGGGTAATGATGTGCCGTCTCTTATAATTAATATTCTCCCAAGGCTTTCCTCCTGGCGCTGCTAATGCAAGGCCTAGGTGCAACTGGATCATGCTGGGGACAGGAGCTCCTCATTAGCCAGAATCCCATAGGGGAGGCAAGGACGAGGAACTAAGGAGGGCTCCGCCCCCTCCAACCCCTGGGAGAGGAGGGCCAATTTGGAGCTATCCTGGGGCACGTTTTCTGCAGCCCAAACAAAGACTTATTGTTTCCAAACATCAAAGGGGATGTCTGTTCATACCCCAGGCAACGTTTTGGAGCTTGATGCTGCTTCGTTACACTATACCGTTTCCCACTAAAAACAGATGAGAAAAACCGGCTGCCCGCATCCCTGTGCTAAGGCAGCTGCGAGCTAGAGTCAGGGCTTTTAAACCCTTCAAATGTTAATCTCTCTCAAGGCAGCCCTTCTACAACTTCCATTAGGAAATTGGTTTATAATGGGTTATAATGTGTGACAGTGTTTCATGTTGCTTAATTGGAATCATTCTTGTGATTTTTACATAACTGTTAGATCCCAGACCTAAAACACTTCATGGTCTTTGGGACTTGAAATTCCTATTGATCCAGCTGGTAGACCCTCAACTGTCTTTCGTTCCGTTGGGGATACTGGATAAGGCTACAGGGAAACCAAAGGTAAGTAAAATACAACTTTTGCCTTCCACATCTTATGGCAGGGGAGAGAAAGCCGTGATCTAAGAGAAGAAGTAACTCGTTCGTTACAAACAGCATGCACAATTGGGGCTGAATCCCATCAGGGCTTTGTAGCTGTGTCTGAGCCTCTCTTTCCGTGTTTGTGCAATAGAGAGTGACCACTGAGGGGCTGCTGTAGAATGCAGTAATTAATACAGCAGAGGTCCCCAAACCGAACGTCTGAGTTCAAATCCCTCATCTGCTTCTCACGGGCTCTGAAACCTCAGCAAGTTACTTAATTTCTGAGCAAGTTACCAACGCCAATGGACAAGTGCTTTTCTCATTGGAGTTGCTAATAGTACGTGCCCTGGAAGGATAGAGTTAGTACAATGTAAGCTCTTAACAAAAAGTAGCTCTTGGGTTGGAGCAGTGGCTCAGTGGTTACACGCTTGCCTGGCATGCTCGACGATGCCGGTTCAACCCCAGCACCAACTGTACAACGAATTGTCAGAGCAATGAAAGCCACGTGAAAAACTAGATAGAACATTGGTTCTCTCTTTCCCTCTCTCTCACTGTCCCTCTCTTTCTTTTTTAAAAATTAGCTCTTATTACTATTCTTAGTCTCAAATTGCCTAATTCATTTGACTAGTACCATTGCACCAAGGAAGTATGGTGGGGATGGTGCTGGGTGGGTGGAAGTCAGGTTTGTGTCCCAAAGAGATGAAGAATGAAACTGAGGGACACTGAGGCAAGCAGAACAAACAGATTTTATTTAGGAAAGGATAGAAAGAAAAGACTTGTCCAGAAGAAGCAAGTCTCAGATCCCAGAACTCACAGAGGGGCTCCAGCGCATCCTATGGTTTCTCAATATTCTCCCCCTTTGACTAATCATTGCCTTCCCTCCACCATGCCTGGAAGCAGGGTGTGAAACTCTGGTCTCATCTAGTCCTTTGTCCTGGGCCCATGAGCACCTGTATCAGCAGAAGTGATGCCTGTGTCCAAAGCACCTTTGTTAGCAGAGGGCCTTGTTGGGGGGGGGGGCTGTAACAGCAGATGCTCTTTGCCCTCTTAGAAAAAAATGACTGTCAGCCAATTTCCCTGTCATTCTGCCTGCACTGACAGCAACTCGGTTCTTCTAAGCTAATAATTGCATTCTCTTCCCCATGTACTCTAATTCTTCCCTAAAATATAACAAAACAAAACAATAATAATAATAATAATAATAATAATAATAATAATAATAAACCCTAAGGCACAATATGCTGCATTGCTACTGGAAACATTCAGGCTCTTGCAGAGCTGGGGCCCTGACTCAACCATCTGTGTATACTTAAAACCTACCATAGATGCTGGCACATAGTAGGTGTTCAGTAAATGGTAGTTAGGGACAATGCTTTTAACTATGAGTAAATATAGAGACAGGTCATCCCAAGATGTGTTCAGGGACCTAATTCCAGGATGCTCAAAATTTAAGGGTTGTATTAGTTTGTAGGTAAGGTGGTATCTTTGTGCATTTGGCTGAGTAGCTTGTAACCAACAGCAATTTATTCCTTATAGTTCTGTAAGCTGGAAAGTCCAAGATCAAGGTATCAAGAGAATCTGTGTCTGATGGTTCACTTTCAGGTTCATAGATGGTGACTTCTCCCTGCATCCTCAGGTGGTGGAATGAACAAAAGAGCTCCCTTGGGCGTTTTTTTTGTTTGTTTGTTTGTTTTGTTTTGTTTTCTTTTGTTTAACCTTTGGAAGAAACCCATTCATGAAGGTTCCACTCTCCTGACTTAATCACCTCTCTAGGACCACCTCCCCTCCTCCTAATACTATCTACTGGTGGGATTCCAAGACATGCATTGTGGAGAGGTGCCAACATTCAGCTTCTAGCAGGCTATAACAAATTGCCACAAACTTGGTGGCTTAAAACAATGAAATTGTTTCTCTCATAATTATGGAGGCCAGAAGTCTGAAAGGAACTTCTAAGACTGGTTTCTCCTGGAGGCTCCAGGAAAGAAGCCTTCCTTTCCTCTCCTGCCACTGGTGGCTGCAGGCTTTCCTTAGCGTGTGGCCTCAGCACTGTAGCCTCTGCCTCCATCTTTACATGGCCTTCTCTTCTATGTGTCTTCGTCCCTCTTCTCTTCTAAGGATAATTGTCCCTGATTGAGAGCCCACCCTAATCCAGGATAGTCTCATCTTGGGATGCTGGACATGATTACATTTGCAGACTGTTTTCAAATAAGGGCATATTTTTTAAAAATGCCAGGTAGACTTATCTTTTTTGGAGCCATCATCCAACCTACTACAGAGCTGTTAAGAAGGCAAGTTGGGGGCTGGAGCAGTAGCTCAGTGGTCACTGCGCTTGCCTGGCATGCATGAGGACATAGGTTCGAACCCCAGCACCAAGTAAGTATACAACAAAGTGTCAGAGCCACAAAAGCCATGTGAATATCTAAATAAAATTGATTCTCTCTTTCTCTCTCTCTCACTGTCCCTCTTTCTTTTAAAAAAACAACAAAAACAAAAAACAGAATGCCAATGTGGATTGAAGCACCAAGAAATCATATTAGCATATCAAATAATTTGCCTTTATTATAGTAGCCATCATGAATGAGATTTGTCCAGTCCTAATATAGCCCCAGGGAGCTCTTCTGACCCTGTCACCATGTGAGGACACAGGGAGAAGACACCATCTATCAACCGTTGACATTGGACATTGAATCTGCCAGAGGATTCGGAAATGGAAACTTTTGCAGATGTAAGGGAAGCGCACAGTGCCTCACCTCTCCACAGTCACCCTTCGCTGAGCTTCCATGAGAGACTCACCCCTTCCAGGGTGTTGAGAGACTCCCATTAACCCTTGAAGACTTCAGGAGGACTGGTGGGGTGGGGAGTGTCAGGGAAGCAACTTACTGATCCTCTGGTGCGGGTCACCCAGCACTGCATCACCAACATGCATCTGCCCAGCACCTGGGAATGGAAACGAGGTGTGAGAGAGACTCGGAGATGAAAAGAGGCCAATGTCCCAATTTGTACCCTTCCCTGGACAGGATATGCCAGGGCCCAAGATGAGCATCATTCCAGGAAAACATACACTGATCATATTGTACAGACGATTCATTGAGTATTTTACATGCACTGGGGTTTTTCTAAGTATTTAATCATCACCACAGTCCTTTGAGGTAGGGAGCGTTATTGTCCTTATTTTATAGATGAAGAAACGGGCAAAGAGAGGTTAAGTAACTTAAGTCACACAGTCACAACTGATAAAGCCAGAGTGGAAGTCCAGACAGTCTGCATTCAGACTCAGAATAACACATCGTGACTCGGGAGCAGGCAGGCAGCTCCGCCAGGGCAGCCTCCTCCACCCGCCACCCTCACGGCTCTGTACCACCTGCTTGCTGGCACCCTCAGTCCCTCAGCTCCACATGAAGCATGCCTAGTCCTGCGGGTTTAATGGTGATGACCACTTGGAACTAACTAACTGGCAGGTGTTCTGTGTCCTTGCTGGACCGTGGTGGAGAATGTCCCAAATTGCCCACTGTATGAAAAAGAAGCAGCAGAAACACTATTTCCTCATTTTCAGAGCTTTTCTTCTAAAGAGATGTTTACACATTCTCATACAGTAAGTTATTTTTTAACTTTTTTTAAGAGAGAGAAAGAATTAATTTTTTTAATCTGGCTTTTGATTTTCCTTTGTTTATTTGTGTACGCGGTTCTGGAGATCAAACCAGGGACCTCGCACACTCCAGGCAACTGCTCTACCATGGAGCCATCTCTCCATCCCCATAAGTCATTTATTTTTAAAGTCTTTTTCTATCATTTAAAATTTTTATCATTGAGGGCCAGAAGGTCACATGCTGGTGTCCCTGTTTCCAGAAGCAAAGACTTGGGCACACAGTAGTGACTTGCAGTGGTCAAGTCACAACACCACCCCTCTAGGTGGCTCTCAATCACCCTGCCCTCTCTGATGGGACAGGGGGTCAGCCACCAGCACAAGCAGCTGACCAGAGACGAATGCTCATGGCCCTGACCCAGGGTCCCAAATGAGGGCGGAGACACCCAGGGAAGCAGCTCTTTCCCTTCACCCTGGAAATATTTCCTTATTTTCACCCCACTTTGACAGTTTCTTGTATCTGCTTACAAAGGGAAAGCTCAGGATTCAGGGATGTCTAGAGGTGGTCCTGGCCTTGACATTCCAAGATGTAGGCAGAGGGCTACTGGTCCACTGGGAACACAGAGAGCCAGGGCTGAGGAGCACAGGAGGAAGTGACTTTTCTTCATCCCATTAGGAGGTTAGCAGAGCACCCTCCTTCCTCTCCAGAGGCAGTTATTGCGATGCAAGCTGGCCAGGCAGCCTCTTGGGACTAGTAACAAAAGACCTCCCTCCCCGCGGGGTCCACCTGGTGTGTAAGCTGAGAATGTATGAGTGACTATGAGCGTGCCAAGGAGGTTCTCCCTTATGGAGGTGGTGTCCCTCAGAGGTACCTGGTGGTCCAGAGCAGCAAGCAATCTGAACATATTTACTCCTTCAACAGTTATGACCTCAACCCTGACCTCTGACCTCTCCAAAACAGCATGTGGTGTTTAAGCCATAACTTTGTTTCACTATATTAAAGTGAGCTTTATACTGCCTTCTCTTGATTACTCACTTTGCAAGTAGATCATACCTTTCCAAATCTCAAGTATTTTTGGACTTTGGATTTTTTGGGGGAATATTTGCATATATACCTAATGAGACATATGGGGGTGGGACCCAAGCCCAAACACAAAATTTGTTTATATTCCATGTGCACCTTTATATATGTGGCCTGAAGCTCATTTTAACAGCATGTTTTTATTGTGCCTGCATTTTGACTATGACCCACTGCATGAGATTAGGTGTGGGAATTTTCACCTGTGGCATTGAAAATTTCAAAGTTTGGAGCATTTCAGATTTGGGCTATTTGGGTTTAGGGTGCTCAACTATATGACACTAAAAACTAAATCAGTATAAAGAAGAAAATTTTAAAAGAAAGAAATAAAACTCTAGTAATCTCATTGTGCACTGATACATTATGTGTGTCTTCCTCATCTTTCTCCCAGAGGGTGTGTGTGTCTGTGTGTGTGTGTGTGTGTGTATACGTGCACGCACATGCGTCTTCTGTCGCACATGAAAATAGGAAACATTTATGGCTTTCCTACTGGTGTACTAAGCAATTTACAAGGCTTATATCACTTAACCCATACAGAAAAGCTAAAGGGGTAAATAATTAACAGCATATTACAGATGACAGACTGGGGTCTGAGTTGAGGTCGCATTTTATATGTGAGTTTATATATTGTTTTTGACACTTAACATGAGCATCTCTCATACTGTTGTGGTTCTTTGAAAGCATATTCTTTAATGGTTGTATCACTTACCAGTGTATAAACATATTGCTTATCCAGTCATTTCACTCCTTGGGACATTTCAAGTCTCCTTTCTAGCTTTTTACCATTATAAACAATTCCATGATAAACATCTTTGTACATAAATTGTTGTAGGCTAACTAGCTGGAAATGCAAATGTTAAGCATACAATTGGCATGATTTTGAAGCCATTGATTGATCTGGATGTATTGATTTTTCCGAAGCACTATTCCATTTGCTGGATATCACACCCAGAATTTTATGCAATTAAAGAAATACCTGATTTTCCCTTCTATAAAGATTGGGTTTTGAGACAGCTGATTAGCATGGAACATTTGGGTGCACAAACAAGAGACAGTGGAAAGAATGAGGAATTAAAGGACCAAGAGGGGAGAAAGTCAATGAATATACGGTACAGTTCAAAACGCAGGCCTCCGGCGTGGAGAAGACAGCAGCAATGGTTGGTGTTGTTGTTATTGCTGTTGGTTTGGTTTTGCTTTGACCTATAGGTGGTTAATTCTTTTTTAAATTAAATTTTCTCCCAGGTTAAATGCTGACTGGTTAGTTAGTTGCCAGAGAAAAGAAATGTGAACTTTCGTGTTGAGAAGGTGACGAGAGCCTTGGTGTCCTGGTGGCTATGTGGATGTCTGTTAGATTACTCGGAGTGCTGAGCTTTGAAAGTAACCTAACAACCAGCCCGTTGCTGGGTCTCTGTCAGTGGTAGCTGGGCATGCTGTACATCAAATGGACAAGAGGGCCAGTCCTTGGGAAAACCAGCAGAGAAGCAATCTTTCTGTCTGAATCCACTCACCCCAGAACATACTGAAAATTACAAGAAGAAATAAGTCTCAAGAAGCGACAGTTCTGGGGCTAGTCATTGTTCTTGTTTAATAAGCACCCAGCAGAGCCAAACAGTCCAGGGCAGAGCTGGCACCTTCCCATCCCCTGGGCAACCAAGTAGGAGGCTTGGCCCCCCAAACGCTCTCTATTTATCCCCATATAACTTACCTTTGGCATTATCTTTGTTGGATGTAAGAGACGGCAAGGCATCAGCCAGTGCTACGCCAGGAGGGTCAGCCCTTGCCAGGGTGACAGAGTCCTGCACATGCCTCTGCCCATGATGTTCGGACAGGACCCAGCAGGTTTATGAGTTAGCATTTCCCACGCTGCAGTGAAGTATAGGTGATGCAAGGGGGCCTTGAGGGGCTACTTTAAGGATTATGAAGTCTCCTTTTGCATCCTAAAAGAAGTAGAGGGCTACCAGCCTGCAAGGCTGAACTCCAGTTCCAAACAACCAGAGTCATCCAGGACCTGGGCAATTTCTGGTCTTTCAGTCCACATTTATAGGAATATCAGGCTGCTCAGAAAGCAGATTAGGCATATCGGCAGAGTGTCAGAGTATAGGAGTATAAATAAATGTGTGTACTGGAAGGTGAGTTTTATAACCCCTTTATGGCCTAGAGAGCTCTCTTTGACAATGGAAATTTTCTGTGTCAGTGTTGGGCAATACGGTAGCCACTAGCCACTTGTGCTCATTCAGTAGTTGGCATGTGGTGAGTGCAACTGACCAGCTGAATTTTAAATTTTGTTTTACTCTAACATTAATTTCCGTAGCCACTGATGGCTATTGGCTATTGCATTGTATAGCACAGTGATGACAAAAATTGGAAGACCTTTCTTCACGTCAATGGCTAATGCTATTGAAAGCCAAAACACTGTTTTGGGTGAAATTTTTATCTGTATAGTCTCAAAGAAATCAAGCGTTGCACTTCATTCAAAAAAGAAGGATGAGCAAGCAGAACTTTGGTAAGGAAGGGGTGGCAGAGGCAATTAACTCAGGGGAGGAATGAGAGCAGGGAATTTGTTTGAAATGCACCCGGAGTCTGTGTCACTTTTTGTGTTCTGTTGGGACATAGATTCCTCTCCTTCCTGGTAAAAGCGGTTATTTTGGTGACTCAATGTTTTCGTGTTCAATAGGCTTGATTTTTCACACAGCTGGGTTATCTTGAATGTGAAAGCTCTCTGCTTTATCATCTCGATTTCTCTGCTCCTTCCAGCTGCACAGATGTGCAGGGTGTGCGTGACACCCTTGTCTCTCTCTCTCTCTCTCTCTCTCTGGGGGCTGAGCAAGTATGACAGTTTCCATGATGTGCCCATATACAGAAATACATGCATTGCAACTTTATGGAGATAAAAGGGCGTGCACACAGTTCATCTTTCTTATTTCTTGATAACGTGTATCCCCGACTATTCACTTTACAGTTGTGAGAAAAGGAATTCACCCTGACAGTGGCGATTCATCTTGATGTCAGATAACTCTTGTGAATTTCCGATCTTATGCAAACTACTTATCCTAATCTTTAGTATTTGTGAATGAGTAGAGTGGTACCTTCGAGTCTCTTATTTTCAGTATTTTTTGAAAGCAACAAGCACTTGATGAAACAGGAAAGTTGACTAGCTTTCCTACTGTCCACAAAAGACGTCTTCTGTCCACTTCTGCGTTGCAATGCAGGCCCTTCAAATGTCACTAGCACCTGTCCTTGACAGGTGTATGGGAGCTGCAGTTGAGCTATGGTAGACGAATAGCTCTCGCTCAAGAGGAAGAACATAACTCACACCTCAGGGCAGCTGGAATCACTTTAGGCAGAATGGAATGAATGCTTTCTAAGGACAGGCATTTTAAAAACCAAGGGAAATTCCAATCAGATGGCGAAATAGGAGGATATTCCCAATTGCATAAGTGTACTCTCAGAAAAGGCAGAAAGGGGAGAAAGGAAACATAACCAAGCGACAAGATGATGAGTAAGGTAATATCCATGGGAAACACTGATTTGAAACCTAAATGAGGAGGAGGACAGCAAAGTAAGAGTAAATCTAGCTGGGTCAATATCTGGTCTTTATGCTTATTAGGAGGGGCAAAAGCCACCTGACAATGCTATTGCTAAGGAGGAAGACACCACCAACACGATGCTTTCCAAAGCCCAGTAGGAAGTCTAATGGTTCTTGGATGCCCCCAACCACCACCCCATGTTTGAGATACTGCAGAAATATTCAACATTGACTACCAGGAACGTGGCCTGTTTAACAAGCAGGTCCACTTTAGGAGAGCCTCACTACCAATCTTTTTTTTTTTTTTTTAAGAGAGAGAGAGAGAAAGAGAGAATCAATTTTATTTAGTTTTTCATATGGTTTTTGTTGCTCCAACACTTACTTGTGTATGTGATGCTGGGGTTCAAACCCAGGTCCTTGCACATGCCAGGCAAGCACCATAACTGCTGAGCCAATGTTCCAGCTCCCTCTCACTACCAAATTTTTACATTTAAAAGAATGAGAAAATAATGTCAGTTTTAGCATCTATATTATGTCAAACTTCAAAGAACTTGATTCTTTTATTTAGTGTACACATGCTGCAATAAATATTTAAGTAAAGATCCTGAGGCAAAAGGAGGAGCCACTTATTGTCAATGGCCACTATATGTCTGCATGCCACAGAAGTGTCAGGCTTAAACTTGCCCCCCAAATATTGAGTGAACATCCAGGTATGAGACACATGCTGGCCATAAGGTCAGAACTAATTAGGCACTGGAGATGAGGACAGCTATTCCCATCTGACACTTCAGAGAGACTTCACTGTGTTTTTGTCTATCTGGGGACATCACTACTTTTTGCCTTCTCAACCTCACTGGGTCAGGTCCAGATGGAAAGTCTTCTCTCTGGATGGGCACTCCTGCCTGCCGCTGTTCTGCAGTATACTATTGATTCGGTGTAACAAGATCCAATGGCCATCCCCAGATTTCAAAAGTATGAGGGTCCCCCAATCTGGAGAATTAGTCTGCGATATTAGAAAGCCACCTATTGCAATAATGTAGAGTGTCGGGAGAGAATCGCAGCTCTGGGGAAGCAGTAACCCACTGCTCTCCACAGTTCTCAGAGTGAACAGTTTTGAAGGGTGAGCCCATAACAACTTGAGCCAGAAGCAGCAATTTCCTCAGTTTACGAAGGAGGACTCCCTTCTTGGACCATGCTTTTAGCAGAGCATTTTAGAAAAGAAATTATAAGGTAGGAGAAACTAAAGGCAATAGAAGGAGGAAAGGAAGTATTAGGACAACTCAAACATGGCTGGCTTTTTTTTTTTTAAAGAGAGGGAGAGAGAGAGACAGAATCAATCTTTATTTAGTTTCTCATGGACTTTCGTTGCTCCGACACTTCATTGTATGTGATGCTGGGGTTCGAACCCGCGTACTCGCGCATGCAAGGCAAGCGCCGTAACCGCTGAGCCACCACTCCAGCCCCATGGCTGGCTTCTTAAGTGAAGTCTTGTATCATTTCCCTCTAAGCTAACCCTGAAGCAATACTCAGAAGTTCTCGGTATTCCCTCCAGAAGAAAATCCACTTTCCAGGCATTAGGAAGTTTATTAGTCACAGTCCAGTTAGGAGAAGGAACCCACTCCAGTTTCCTTGGGGTGAGAATTCGATTTGAAGAGAGTTAACTACTACCAGGTAAAGAGGAAGCACAAGGGAATGAAGGAAGCAGCCATCCCAGGAACTCCTAGGCTCCAGGAACAAAGAGAAGAGACTAAACTCTTAAAACTGAGAAGCTGGGAGGAAGAGCTCTGCTGAGCTGCTGGTCTGGGGCTGGTGTCTCTGAGCAGAGAGAAGGCGACTGTGGGGCTAGAGGTCTGGTGTTTGAGCACGGTATGATGAAGCTGGCTCTGCCAGTGCTCTTGCTGTTGCCAGAACTAACTGCCATGGGGTCACAATGTTGAAGACAGAACCAGCAAATAGCAAGCATCAGCCCAGCAGTCTTCCCCCAGCGCCCCCTATTGGCAGAACTGAGAAAGGAGCCGTTACCCAGCATCCCCATTAACCAGCCCAGCATCCCAAAGAAGCATCTGGAAGGGAGATTTGAAACTAAGTAATTTATTTACTGGCACAGTGAATCATAGAGAGTTTTTTGAAGATGCTGTAGAAAAGTAGGAGGAATGTATTCATATTGCATAGTTATGCTCAGCATTTTATATGATTCCTTCTCTAAAATAAATCCTCATTAAACATGCCTTCCTTAGTGTCTCTGCTCTACCTCCCTTTTAAAATGACATGAAGCTATATGCTCTATATTTGCAACCCTGAACCAGTCGCCCTATTAATAATAATTATTACTGTCTTTCCTTGAAGGTAGAAGAAAATTGTAAAATATCTTTTTATGTCAAAACTAATATCTTTTGTTCACATCAGAATAAAAAAGAATGAAAGGTTAAGATTAAAATTAAACATTGCAATGAGATAAGAGAAAATTTAAAAGGAAAGAATAGATAAATGTTCAAAACAAGACAAGTGTAAATCCAAATTACAACCATTGGAAAACAAAAAAAGAATGAAATAAGTGATCATTTAGGTGTTGTCTAGAAAACCAATGAGACTAAAAGTTTTTTAAATGAGACAATACTAGAAAAATTAAAATCAAAAGATAATACTTCAAATTAAAAATGGAATTAAATTGCTTCTGTGAAAAGAAAGGAAATTGATTTTAATTTTAAGATAAAATATGAAAAGAAGGTGAACTACCCACCCAGGTGTGCTTGGTCACCGAATTCCCTTTGTGAGCACACCATTCTGTAAAGTTTGCCTTGCTCACCAAAAAAAAGAAGAAGAAAAAAGAAAAAAAAAGATAAAACATGGAGCTTAAATGCAAAGACAAATTTTAATAACTGCCACTTACTAAGCATTTAAAGAAAGAATGGGAACCACTGTGCTAAGTGCTGTCAGTGTAGGGTATCACTTAAACCTCACAACAGCCTCGTTAGACAGATACTGTAATTATCCCCATATTTCATAGATGCAAAAAACTGAGACTTGGAGCATTCTCGCAGCTTGCAAAATTATGGTTTTGGAATATAAATTGAACTGAATCTGTCTGGATGCTGAGCCCAAGTTTTGTAGGAAAACTATACAACAATGCACAGTGGAAACAGGAAGGACAAAGGTAACCAGTACATCTTATTCAGTACGCTACCAAAGCAACGCTGAAATACCCATTTATTCAATTTTGATTTATAACACATATGTATAACCAGAAAAAAGGAGAGCAAAATCACAAAAGAGGGTAAAAAGGAGATGGGCTGAAGTAAAACTATAAAACTCAAAGATCTGGGGCATTAATATGGTCCCCTGTGCGTTGGCTTGCTCCCCAAAGGGCTTCCTTTCTCTATCATGCCTCCCCTGGTCTTAAAGAGCTCTGGGCATTTCCTCCCATCTGCCTCAACCTCAGGGAAATGGACTGGGGCTCTTTCTTAGGTCTTGCTTCCATTTTGCCCAACAAACAGGTAGACTGCACTGCCTAATAGGAACTGCACGGCGGTTTCCTCAACGTCCCACGTCACTCACTCCTCCAGCCTGTAGGTCCAAATGAGGTCATGCTAACATTAATGCCCACATCTCTCCTACTCCAAAACCTCATACTTCATGCTCTTCTGTTATACCTGGGAATCCCCAAGAAGGTGTCTTCTGCGTTTCCAAGCAGCTGCGCCCCACTGGTATCTATTGCTTTGAAAAGTGCCACTATCTCAACTCTTATGTTTTATGAAAGTGGTCTGAAAGTCCAAGTATCCCAGGCAACCACAGGCATGTTTGCTAACAGGATGTGCTTTGCTGGATAGAGGGCACACGCTGGTCAGCACTGGACTGGCGTGGACTTACTAAAGGGCCAGAGCAGACACATTAAGCAACAGGTTAGCAATGATGCAACATGTGGTGGGCATGAATAAGTTTCTATCTCCTGGGGATGGTTTCGGGATTCGTTTGTCTGCTTTTTGTGGTTATGACTAGAATGCCCAACAGGAACAACTTAGAGGAGGAAGATTTTATTTGGGCTCAAGTTTCAGAGGTTCAGTCCATGGTCAGTTAACTCCCTTGCTCTGGGCCCAAAGTAAGGAAGCACATCATGGAGGAAGGGAATGGTGGTGGAAAGCTGCTCACCTCATGGTGGCCAGGAAGCGGAGAGGGTGGAAAAGGGGCACAGGGAAGATTCACCCTTCCAACTCCTCCAACCATGCCCCACCTGCTCAAGTTATCCCCCAGACAGCCCATTTAAACAAGAATGAACTGATTAGGTCACAGCTCTCAAAATCCAATTATTTCACCTGTATTAACAAAGGTTTCTGTTTCTCTCTCTCTCTTTCTCTCTGTGTGTGTGTGTGTGTGAGAGAGAGAGAGAGAGAGACCGATAGAATCAATTTTATGTAGCTTTTTATGTGACTTTCCTTGATCCAAGACATTGTTGTGTATGTGGTGCTGGGGTTTGAACTCGCGTACTTGTGCATGCCAGGCAAGCACCATAACCACTGAGCCACTGCTCCAGCCCAACACAGGTTCTTTTGCAGAGACACCTCACATCTAAACCAAAGCAAAGGGCATTTTCCAGGAATTACATACATGATAAGCTCGTTTTCTATGGGCAAACTTTCAGACATTAGCATGAATTTACATTGTACATTTGCAGATATAAAATGTTCCCTGTATATTTGTATACAGTACAACTTCTAGACATCATAATGGTATAACATAACAATACTAATACAATAAACCTTCCAATAACTAGAGTGATCACATATCCTGTTCGGCCTGAATAATTTTAGTTTATGTCTTGTACTCCAATATTATTATACTTTTTGTGTCTTATTTTGCCCTTAAAAGTTATCACGTGGTCATTTTAGCCAGAACACTGTTGGAGTCCCAATATATCCATTGTATAAAATGTGGAGTTCTTTATTGTGAGGTGAAGGGATTGAATTAAGTGACCAACCACACAGCAGGAAGCTTCTGGATCGGGCTGCCGATCGGCTTTCTGAACTGAATTAAATATCGCTCCGGGAAAATTCCAGGTCTCCAAGCTAAGCAGACATTGAGGACAAGCAATTTTAGGATTCTCCTAATTAGCCGGATTCCAATTCATGGAGCCTGAAAGATTACTGAGATTGCAAGAACCCACCCTAGGTAGGATTACATACCTTCTCCTACCTGATCTTTCTTTTCCTTCAGATCATTCCCCCCCAATGTAATTGATGCCAGTTTGGTGGAAGTCAGGGTCTTGTCTCCTGAGATGAAGAGTGAAACAGAGGGACACCAAGGCAAGCATAATAGATAGACTTTAATAGAAAGCAAAACAGGGAGAAGAGCAGACTTCCCCTAGAGTGGAGAAGGGGCAGAGCCAAAGAGGCAGTTAGATTTGCCCTTTTTATAGCATGTTCTCCCTTCAATTGGTCATCCTCTCCCTTCCCCCAAACCTAGCACGTGGGCACGGGAAATTGTGGTTGGGTCCAGCCTTGGGTTTGCACCTCGGGCATCAATGGAATGAATGTGGTGGCTTGCTTAGCAGAAGGGAGTGTCTGCATCTGGACCCACCTTGCCAGACCCTCCTTACTAGCATTGGGGGATGTCAAACTGATCTTAAAAGAAAAAGAACCGGTTTTTCCCTTGATTGAGTTGAACATTCTAGCTACTCTGACTGCCTAATTTTTTCCCCTATCTCATAATGACTTTAACTAAAACCAAGTGAAGAACCAAGACTGGACACCATGGATGAGAGCAATTAATGCTTTGTATTTGAATTCGAATTTTCTCAGTTTCTATAAATAATACAATAACAGTTAATATTTATTGAGAGATTTCTGTGGACCGGCAATTTTCACTAAGAAGAACAGTATTTTTCATCAAATACCACATAAATATAATGAAATGCATCGTCACAGACTTTATTGTGATGCACTTAACACAACCACATTGAAGTTGATGTCCATATCTAAGTTACACAGGAAATATTACTTTGGTTTGGCCTTATTTTTTTTCTAAAAATAAAATTTTAGCATTTTGATTCAAGTTGAATTCTAGCTTTTAATTCACTTATGTTCTTCAGATACCCCAAAGCTATTTGATAACAAGTACATTTTAATATTTCACAACCCATTTGCAACTCTTGAAGCTTGGTAACTAATCCATGGATGATGATCAGCCTGGCCAGAGATTCTGGAACCAATCAATGGAGGGTTCATTAAGTTTGCAGTGGAGTTGATTTTAATAAGTGATCATAACTTCAGGCATCCCTGGTTTCTGTTGATGGGATTCTTGCCCCCGTTTCATGACCATGCATGTGCAAAGAAGTGTTGTGTATGTATTTACGCATGTGTGTTTGCACACGTGTGCCTACAGTTGGTTATGCGGGAAAGATTTGGACATGGGAATCAGAATATTAACTGATTTGCCTTCCTCAGGAAAGTGTTGATGCAATTTCTCCATTGATCTTTCCCAAAGTGGTAATTAAGAGACATAATAGCAGCTCTGTAAACACAAATGCACTTCACCTAACAGTAGGATTATGTTCCTTAGAAACTCATTGTAAGTTGAAAATATCACAAGTCAAAATGGACACCTCAACTTCCAAGCTTGAGATTCCCAGCCTACCTTCACTGTGCCTAGAACACCTACCTTACC